>JBBPQL010000027.1:0-104389 GCA_038092515.1 Boletus subparvulus
TTTATTTACAGCATCATTCATTGGAATATGAAAGGTAGACATTTTTTGTTTTTTACCTACATTCCTTTTGATTCTCCCCATACTCCTTGAGGGGGAGTGTTGTTAATCCATTTCATATGGGTTAGAATATTATTAGCTTACATAAGCAGGCCTTATTTCGGCCTCAAAGTACTGTAGTTTTTCTTTAGTGACTACACTATAGTTTTCTACAAATACAACTGACTCTTTAATCCTGCAGTCAATTCTCGTGGCAAAGAGGTCTGGTTGGACTTGAGAGCAGTGATGGACATCCAAATCTTCATCATTGGCAAATATGGCCTTGGCAGCCTCAGCATAGTAGTAACTTCTTGAGCGGCCAGAGACTTCTTTCTTGCAGTTCAAGTCTCTAGCATCCTGTGTAGAGTCAGAAAAAAGCTTGAGTCACACTGCCTCATTCTCCTTGAACCAAGCGATGAGCCTTGTTGTCCGCTCTGCAAAGCCCTTAACCATCAGATAAGCAGCGCCTTGAGTTCATTCTGTGAGGGGGAACCCTTGGAAGCAGAGGGGGGGGTGGAATGGCAGAGTGTCGGGATGAGGTCCTGCTATGCGTTGCCCTGGGATCCTTGGGCATTTATAAGAAAATTGTCAAAGGTGTGTTCGACGATGAGGGCGAAGGGGATGAGTTTTTAGTCGGAGCGCGAACTTCAAGCGATGACAAACTACACTTACCGATAACTAGTTCATAACTAGTAGTCTGGCTTGAGACCCGCTAATACCCAGAGTCAGGTTCTCCTCGCTGTCGCTTTCTCTTCCTTCAACCCTCACGATCCTTCCTTTTTTCACGTCCCCATCATGAAAATCAGCAAAAAGATCGAACAGTCCACAAAAGAGGGGAAGATATGGTGGTCTTTCGAATATTTCCCTCCGAGGACAGCTCAGGTCTGCATTCCCTCGCCATCCCGCGCGATAACACGTGTCTCATCATCCTTGTTCTCTTCTAGGGTCTCCAAAACTTGCTTGATCGTATAGAGCGCATGCGCGCGTTGGGCCCCGAATTTATTGATATTACTTGGCGAGTCTCCTCTCTTATCCGCCTCGCGGATGCCGCTAACCCGGTCATAGGAATGCTGGTGGTCGAACGTCTGATCTCACATCGGAGATGGTAAAGACAAGTCAGGGCCTCCTTGGCATTGAGACTTGCATGCACTTGACATGCACCAACATGCCACAGGAAAAGGTCGACATCGCCCTCCGAGTAGGTTATTTCGACAAGTCATCTATCCCGTCTTTGCAACTCAGAACAATGGTGTAGGAAGCAAAGCAGAACGGGTGCCGTAACGTCCTTGCCCTTCGTGGAGACCCCCCTGCAGGCCAAGACGAATGGGAAGCCGTCGAAGGTGGTTTCGTCCATGGGGTCGATCTCGTTAGACACATCCACAAGGAATATGGCGACTACTTTGACATAGCAGTCCCCGGTTTCCCCCAGTTTCAGCTTCTCCCGCCAAAAGAGCGTGAGCTCGAGATGAAGTATCTCAAGGACAAAGTCGACGAGGGTGTCGATTTCATCTTCACGCAGATGTTCTACGACGTCGATGTCTTTATTATCTGGGTCAAGGCTGTCAGAGAAGCAGGAATAACCGTTCCCATTGTCCCTGGCGTTGCTCCAATCCAGACTTGGAATGGGTTCTTGAAGGCAACAAGCCTTGCAAAGACCAAGATCCCTCAGTTCTTTTTGGATGCCTTGGAGCCCCACAAGAACAACGATGAGAAAGTCAGAGAGATAGGTACAAAGCTGGTCGCAGAGATGTGCCGCAAAATCTTCGATGCAGACCTCGGCATCAAAGGCCTTCACTTCTACACCATGAATCTGGAGAAGGGTACTAAAATGTTACTTGAAGAACTCAACTTGGTCCCACGTATCGAGACCATCAAGCCCCTGCCATGGAGACAGGTACGTCATCGACCCCATTCCACAATGATTCTAAATCGAACCCGTTCATAGTCTCTCACACCAAATCGTCGACAAGAGAACATCCGACCGATATTCTGGGCAAACCGGACCAAGTCTTATCTATCACGTACTGAGAACTGGGACGAGTTTCCCAACGGACGCTTCGGTGATTCTCGAAGTCCTGCATACGGTGAACTGGATGGTTACGGTGTCTCGCTGAAGCAAACGGTGCGTGGGGCCACACGGGTCTCCTTGAGTACTACTGAGCTCTTTCCATCAACACAGAAAGAGGAAGCCTTGAAACTTTGGGGCGAGCCCAAATCCTTTTCTGACGTTGCTGAACTCTTTGCTCAATTCTGCGAGAAGCAACTTCCAGCACTTCCTTGGTCAGATCAGCCAGCTTCATCAGAGACCGCTGCTATCGCTTCAGATCTAGCGAAGATAAACCGACTCGGCTTCTTGACCATCAACTCTCAACCTGCTGTTAATGGGGCGAGGAGTGATGATCCGAGGTTTGGCTGGGGTCCAAGCAATGGATATGTCTATCAAAAGGCCAGCAGACTCTTTTCCGCTCTGTTATGTGGTGCAAGGGATTAATCGTGATATTCAACTTAGGCTTATCTGGAGTTCTTTGTGAACGGTGACTTGTTAGAGTTGCTTATATCTCAAATTGAGCTCGACCCCAACATGACATACTATGTCATCAACAAGCAAGGCGACCTACGAACAAACACTCACTCAGACGGGCCGAATGCTGTCACCTGGGGTGTTTTCCCCAACAAGGAGATCATCCAACCCACCATCGTCGAGGCTATCAGCTTCATGGCATGGAAGGTGCGCATTTAATTCATCATGGGGCTAATACGATATGACCGTATCTCAGGACGAGGCCTTCGAGCTGGGTTGCAAATGGGCCTACGTGTACGACTCTGGTTCACCGTCACGCAAGCTCATCAGGGGGATCATGAACGACTCTTACCTCGTAAACGTGGTTCATAACGATTTCAAGGACCCAGACGCCATATTTGTCCCCTTCCTCAAGGCTGGTGAAGAGTACGCAGCATCACACCCACAGCAGGATTACGTAGCACAGCCGAACGGGTTCGTGAACTAAGATTATCCGTCTGTTCTCCTTCGTTTTCATCGCATTTATCGTTTCCGTGATCCAACCCAAAGCACTCGTTTCATTATAGTACGGGTTCAACTCCTGTACATCACCACGCCGCATACATATCTTACGATATCCCTGTATCCTCTATAACTTGCATCAACTGCATACACTCTCACACATTATCTCCAATATACTTTTCATGAGACGACAGGATTGCGTGCTGTAACAAGCTCTACGAGCGATTATTAGTAGAATCTTGACCTAACTATCTCCTCACTCGGAGCGACATTCTTACATGCCAAGCACGAAAATTACAACAGACCGTTACAAATATTTAGAGCAATTCCGAGAAGAAAAAGTCCGTGCTGGAGGGAGGAGGACCGGCCACCAGTCCACTGGGTATATCGACTTTTTCGCCTGTAAGGTCTGCGGGGGATTGAGCGACAGGTATCCTAAAAGGCAGAGGATGAATACCTACCGAGAAGTTTAATTCTCAGGCCAATCTCCGTGAGCGCTTTAATGTAGCCAGCGGTCTCGTCGGAAGTGACGTGTCCACCATCTCGTCGGAGCATGTTCAAGCCATCTGTCCAATCTGCCCATGTTGACTGATCGGTCGCAACGTGATCCGCCAACGAGCCTTCGTTTGCAGTCAACAAGGAAAATGAGAACGGCGATGGAGCATGAGAAATAGGCAGATCGACGTGGTTATGCAGAGCGCTCGAAAGTGGCGTACATGTGCCAGTCGCAATTTGGCTGATGGCCGCAATTTCAATGCGATCCGGAAGATCCTCTAATCCGCTTCGAACTTCGAACTTGGCGGTGCTGTCTACGTAGTGCAAATACTTGTAGCCATTATCCTAAAGACTTCCCCGTGAGCCTGTGGTAACGTAAAGAATGGATGGGCTCCTACCAAGCGCATGAATCTCCAGGGCGCATTAGGCCGCTTGAGGGTTCCTGTCTGCGCCGGCGGAACGCCATTGATGAACCAGGCACCTTGCAATAGGCACTGTATCCGTTGTTGGCGGACAAACTCCGCAGATTCCCTCATAAGCTTCTCCTTGAGGTTCCTATTTGACATAAGTACAGCGCTCCGAGCTTGCAGGATGACGCACATACCGGACCGGCACCTTGCTCAACAGATCATCCTCGGCCTCTAACTCTTGCATCTGGCGATCCCGGACTGCACGATACTCGCATTCCAGGAAGTCCTGTTCAAGCATGTGCCAAGGTTTCGAATTCTCCCGCTGTAGCGCTACCTTGACCCTTTTTGATGACGATAATTTGTCAAAGGATGTACCAAACGGTGAGAGAGAAGACCTACTGGCTCCGAGTTAGTGCAACAATCCGACCAAAATCATCACTAGCAGATCCACTTTCGCTCCACATCCGCAGAAAGAAATGCATTGCTAACGCGTGAACTTTGTAGAAATTGAGGAAGAACGGCTGGAAAGGCGTCGGCGTCGAATCTGGGAGACTTATCAGATTACTATTACTGAGGTAATCGAGCAAGAAAAATATACGCACAAGCTGGTGCGAAGATAGCCCAGTGCTCGGAAAGAAGCTCAACGATCTCATTGGATGCCCTGGCTATCGGACAACGACGTTCCTCAGGTCGGCTCAGTTGCTCTAGAACAACCTGGTGTCTGACATGAATAAACACATTCTAACAATCCAACCATGTGGATTACCTTGGAAAAGAATTCTGCGTCGTTCTGGACAAAGTTGAACAGGCAGTCAAGACCAAGAAGGCCGACTTCCTGAAACTCTTCGATGATATTCTCACTGCCGAATCCAAGCTTCTTCCATTTAACTACTTGGCCGTCTGGATCAACTTCTTCGTGAAGCTTGCTGCTGTCCCAGATGTACTGAAGTAGAGAGGCGTGTGTAGGTTCCGCCCGAGGCTCCACCAATGTTGTCTTCTTCCGGTAGGTTACGCGGATCATGTTCGCTTGGAAGTCCAGGATACAGGATGTCAAATCGTCGGTGACGTGGGACGACATGAGACGCTGTGGGCACCTTTCAGTTTACCAGTGAATGTGGGTGCAGAGTTGACGTACAATAACAGCTTTTCGGACATTGAGTTGTTCGAGTTCATAAACAAATTCGTCCCATCTGGCATCATTCACATGAGACAAAAGTGAGTTTATTAACATCAAACTGGAAGAAGGGTGAGCTAGTGTATCTAAGACAACACCCAGGATGGTACATGCCTGTTTAATGCCATCGCAGTATCAGCACTTCCTAGACGATTGATGACGGTCTCCAAAGATCCCTTGCCCGTTTGCATCTGCTGGAACACACACTGGAAGCCGAACCTATAGACAGAATCTGGTGGTAGCTGAGGCGGGCCCCTACTCGAACTAGCCATGATAGGACCCGGTGCGTTCATGGGATCAGCCTCGACGAGCTTCTTCAAGATTGCTGTCGCAGGTCGACAGACATTGATAAGGGAGTGGGTTGACGCAAGTATTTGCACTATTTTGAAGATGAACTCCTCGTTAAGCGTTGACCAACCATATTCAAGGTCCATCAGATTTTGCACCGCTGTAAGTGCATACTTGTTGGAGGATCGCCTGAGGACTGATAGTATTGGGAAATAAACGAGACGAGACGTACTGCGAGGGTATTTCCGTGTTCGGTATAAATGACGTGGACGAGTGCTTGGAGGCCATCAAGATTGAGAAACTCTTGAGCGAACTTTTCCTCCTAGAGGCACGGTAAGCTGCATTGATGGATGGACAGAATGAATGGCATACCTTGATGTACTTCTGCAGGGAGAACAGCGACATTCTGAGAGACTTTTCGTCTGGATAAGTGAGTTGTTGGAAGATCTCTGCGGCCTCGATGTGGGAAGCATTAACTAGTCTAAGATGGACGGAGTGAGCGGCGGAATGAACATGATCAAGAGGACAAGAGGGACCTCAGATGGACCTTGTTCTTGATCTTCTTTCTGAGATTGTCATTTGTCACCAGTTCATCGGTGTCACGGTCCCTCAATGCAAAATGAGTTGCGGGGTGGGTAACCTTGAGGTTTACGCAAAGCTGACGGACGACGTCCTCGACGGTAAGGGTAGGGTCGATGCGAGCGCGAACAGTGACACCGTCCTTGGTGGTGACATTGTTGGTTGGAACGAGTGCCGGCGGGGAGGACTTTGGTTGTGTCCCGTTAGTGGTAGAGGGCGCGAGTGTAGTGCGTGAAGCACCCGGGGTGTTGATGGAGGACATGTGGGATGGAGAGATCACGGAACTGATTGGCAGGGACGAGGTCCACGCCTAAGCGGTGCAGGGTCTGAAAGATGGTCGTGAGGAACCGCCCGGAAGACAAAGGACAAGCGATATCAGCAAGGAGGAAAAATCGTCTTTTTCTAGATCGGACTGACGTGCAAATCCAGGAAACTCGTCATCTGAAAAGAAAAGAAAAGTAGAGCTCACCGATGGCAAAAGGAGTGTATGAGAACGAGCGAAAAGCGGAGCGTGAGAGGAGCGGCTGACTTGAAGTTGTCCACCATGTAGCACCAGTGTGCCGCTCTGGCACTGCGAGTCGCCATGGACCACAAGAAAGCGAGCAAATCACGCCCGGCGCCCCTCCAGATCGCCGTGCAGGCCGACCAGTCTCGTCGCTACCTCATCCTCGACGCGTTGCCCCCTCCAGCGTACCCCTTTGACCCCCAGGACCACTCCGCATGGCAGGTACGTGCACTAGCTTTGACGGTCCGCCAACTTGCCTTCCCTTGTTCAGGTCGACTACCGCTGGAACGACACCCGGCACCATCCTTCGTTTACTCCGCCGATCGGTCCTCCAGTGTTGTCTCCACGTGGGCAAGACACTAGAAGAAAGTTTGCAGCGCGAGGGAACCACGTGTTCACTCACGAGCATCCTGGCTCCCCTTCGATCTCACCGGAGGACGGTCTTCCAGAGGACATGCAAGATATGCTCCGGCAGCTGGACGACTTGGCGACTTGGGTCCAAGCAGCTTCCTCGTCTAGGGATTGCAGTGTCAAGCCGATCGTGCATGCCACTCGCCTTACTGGACACCCAGGCACTGAAAGGCATAACATTGAGTATCTGAGTGACGGACTCTACCCCGACAAAGGCAAGAATCGCTTGCTATCGACTAGCCCGCCTAGCGAGTGTGACATTCGTCGAGTTCTTGTCGTATGCACCCTCTTCTATTATCTTGCCGGTGCACTCAAGCACCCACTAAACTTTCAGGATTCCTCAAGTGGTGCCGTGCCAGGTAATCCAACCAAGATGTCTCTTCCCACCGACTGCCATTCAGAAGGGTTCATATACGTGCCCGATGTATGTGCAATCTCTTGCGTTTCTAGGTTTCTGATCCATTTCTCCTCGCATAGCGTAATACTCCTGAATTCCTCGTGGGTTGTTCCAGCTCTCCTATCGCATATCCAGTTTGTGGCTACTCCAGTCATCCGCATTATTCTCCTCACCCCCCGGAAACCACCCACGACATTCCTTACCACCGTCGTTTTCTTGAGCGCCGATCCGCTCCATGTCCCCCGTCAACTTCTCCGCTCGTTTCTCCTCCCTCGGGCAAGACCTCATTCAAGACGTTATTCCAGCGTTCGAGATGCAATACCACCGCAGCATCTCATTCGAGCATTCCTTCCGGTCGTGTCCCTGTTGAAAACGCGTTGCGTCAGGGGAAGAGGATGCGTTTGCCATGGCTGAGAATTTGATGTATCGCCCTGAAATCGGCTCATGCTTGTTTCCGTATGTCACGCATGTATCTGGATCACCTCCTTGTCTCAACTTGAATCTGTATTATAGTCGCAGTCCACTCTAAGTGCCCAGACGCTCCTGCGAACAAACGCACCCAGCTTTCCCGGGTAGCTACAGAGCTGGTCAGCCTCCATTGATGCGTCAGCCTCCATTACTTCGTCTTCCGCCCTTGTCAACCTCCTTCATTCTGACCTTCTCCTTTGCTTTGAGGTTTCCCCGTGAACCACCATGCCCTCTCGCCGGTCGGTACCACGTATACGGGTCAACTTACCGGATAGTTCTCCGTCCAGCATGTCTCCATCGAGCACCCTTGACATCAACGACATCCTGGGTCAAGCCAAGCTGCTGCCGAAGCTGTTAGCCGAAGACTTTGTGTTTGGTGATGCTGACGATGCTTTGTACTTCGATGATAGCCGCTTGCAGGTCTTCCCTTCCTTTCCCATGGGACGCCAACCACCGCTTTTCATCTTGAACTCTTATCGTACGCGACTTCCCTTCCCCATCCGCCAAGATGCCTTCGAGTTGGGTGATTTTTGCAGTGACGAAGAAGACGCTTGTCCTCTTCTGACAGTTCCGACGATACCTCGTATGAAATTGATGATAAAGGAACAATTGTACGTGCAGAAATGGGTTGTGAGTTACACGTCCATAATCTGTTTGGGTATGTGCTTACTCAGCATCGTAGGACACTCTAACGCCCGACAATCCTCCAAAACATATCCCGTGGACATGTGAGAAGCCTGCTACGAAAAGGAAATGGATCGCAGAAGGCTCTATATTTCCAGCTGTCGTGGTCAAATCCGTCAAATCTTCCACTGAGCAGCGCGATGCCATTCAAGAACAGCCTTGTATTATCGATACGAACAAACTCTCGGCTCTCGCTGACCAGGTACCCCATTCGCGAGGGTTGTGTGCACTCTCGGAAGCTTCTGCCCCAATTCATGCTTCAACGGAATCCCACACGTCAACACCACTCGTTCGTATCAGGTCCGCGGACGTCGATCCTGGCATCCTCCGCGGGGAATCCAAGACCTCGCACACCCCGCACCGTACCGTAAGGACTTTACAGGCACCTTCACCACCAACCGTGCTTCCCTCTGGCCTGCCGATCGGAACGACATCAATCACGGCCGATGCGCCTCTAGCTGCTCGCCGTGGGAAGTCATTAAGTGGTCTGAAATTGAAAGGGAGTGTCATCGAACATTTGGAATACCCAGACATCCCTACTGCTTTTCGTGGCTCCTCAATTATTTGGTCGCCTCGATTCGACACCTGCCCTGTCCCATCCTTCACGGACCATGAGAGCATGCTCTTGGACCTCAAGTCAAGATGCGCTGCGCTTGGGAGCGGGGTATCGGCTTACGTCCAGGAACCGCTATGTCCACAAACAGGGCTAACTCGTACCTCGCTCAGTGTCGACGAATGGGCATTTACTCGGGGACTTGCTACCTTCGACAACAACTTGGGATCGACAGACAATCGAGTTCCTAGGGAGATCATTGCCGATACGAGTGTTTTCCTTCCCGATGACTCTTCAACGCCCGTCAAGGGTCCTGGCTTTACTGCGCGCCTGGGGTTTGCACCTCGTCCTCATTCAACACCTGCATTACAATCGTCCGTCAACCGCTCTAGTGATCCTCCAGGAGTCCCGTTACCGCCTCGTCCCGCGCTCATCAATCCATCGACACCTCCACACGTGAGAGGCATCTTGAAGAAGGTCAAGAGCGTTCGTTTCGATGATATGATCACCAAGGAATCCGAGAACCGTACCTCGCCTGTTGTCCGCCCTCCTCAAGCCTCACTAGAACGACCTTCGCCTTCGGCTGTTTCCTCCGAGAGACCATGTACACCGATGCCGAACACAGCCAAACCATCAAGTGGTCCGGCCCCGGTCAAAGAAGCCCTTGAGAAGAACACTCAGGAGAAGAAGTCCGCTCCTAAATCTCGACTACCTCCCAAGCGAGCCAAGGCAAACGGAAGACTCGAGCTCAATGTTGGCAACACACCGGAAACTTCCAAACCGACCTTGGCAACGATCTCTGTTGAGCGTCCCTGTCGAAACGCGCACGTCAAAGAGAACACGAATCCGGCTGTAGTTTCTTGGGCTCCGGCAAAACAGAAGGGGTTGTCCACCACTGAGATCGATGTGCGGAGAGGGATCGAAGGTACTGCGAAAAGTCGGCTCTCAACTCCGTTACGGAATATCTTCCGGTTCAGATAAACCAGCATCATGATGTATATATGTCATGTCTCACATTCCTTCTTCACACTCCCTCAGAATCACTATCTTGTGTGCTCTTTTTTCGACAACTTGGACTTCGCAGGTGAGATCGTCTCATATTGAACACCAAAATATCGGCCTGGTGGTCTAGTAGTATGATTCCTTGTTAGGGTTTCCTGAATCGAGGAGGTCCCGGGTTCAATTCCCGGCCAGGCCCTTTTTGAAAAAAAATCTTCTCGCTGTGTCCTCTCGGGTAGTGGTCGGAGTTCGCTGGCTTTGACGAACATGGTGTGGTCATTCTTTACAAGAAATGAATGCCTTCAGAACCTCTTGGTTAATAAGTTGGTATGGAAGACGACCTAGGCGGCGAGGCATTGGCGAGCGCCGAACCTGAGGCCTGAGGCGGCCGAGGACTCAAGCCAATTCGATCGGGCCCTGTGACAATCTTTAGACGAAACTTCTTTTTTTCTATTCAAACAACAGCTCAGTACACGGAAGCATAGCCCGCCTGTTCCACGTTTTCAGGGTAGGTCGCCCCATCGCCCGACTTGATCCAAGTGAGCCAGCCAGCAAGGACATCGTCTGTATACGAGACGGTGTCGCCGAGCACAAACTTGCCCTCACTCCCCGCCAACCAACCGTCGACCGCAACGAGCCCTCCTTGCCCTTTGCCAGGTCAGTGTCACGCTTGGGGCCCTCGGGCGAAAATGCCTTGATCTTTTGGCCAAACTTGGCCTCCTTAGTCCTCCTAAAGTATTTCTCGCTGGAAGGGTTTAGGACGTGGCAGCTGACAGCGAGCTGTAACAGCAAGGACCAACCCAGGGCACCGACGACACCACCCTCGAAGGCTGCGATCAGCGGCTTCGTGCCTGGAGGGAAGAGGGTGTTTTCGGGGCAAGTGGCTCGAGGTATTCCGATTCGGCGATGAGGAAAGTGTCGGAGATGACCTTGGGTGTTGCCAGGGGTCGTTGATGATGGGGTGGGTGTATGCCGTCGTGCCGTCGTCCTTGGTGTGGGTGGCAGGCACACCGATCTTCTTGGCGAGGACCTCGATGTCTGGGTACTCCACCTACTCGGTCTTGTAGGGATACCCTTGATGTTCAATGCGTATCTGCGGTTGCATTCAGCTCTACGATATTCGGCCTGGTCTTCCACGCATTGGGCGACCATGCGCTGATACCAAGTTTGCTGGGGAAGGACATCGTGAACCGAAACGTAAAAGGGAGGCAAGGTCTGGCTTATATGCGGTTCATAGACCTTTGAGAATACTGGGACCTATGCTTGCAACCTGGATCTTCCCAGGTTCCTGGACATTATGACTAACATTGATACGAAAAATACACCTACGGCTACTAAAAACCACCATGAGCCTGAAACGCTATTCTTACATCGATCCGGGGAACGGGGGAACATATCTCCTTCAACGGCCGCTATTTCTATGAGGCCATCCACGTCCCCTACCAGCAAAACCAACGCGAAATACCGATGACCTGGGAATACCCCACGAACCAGGGGGATTGATAGGCGTAGAAGGTCCAGGCTCGGAGGGGAATCCCCCTGGCATTGGAACTGCATCTGCCTCGTCATTTGGGTCATCCGGCTTGATAAACATGGTTTCCGTTATTTTTTGGTTCTCGTCAGATAACGTCGTTGCCCCACAAAAGACACTCATACCTCTAAGTCAATTACTAATGCTCCCATGTGCCATCCCGCAGAAGTTGCCGCGAAGCAGAATCTCTTTCTGCCTCGCTTTCCTTCGTGGTCAAAGCTGACTTCCGTTGGCTCTGTCACACCGGGGGGGATCAAACCCCTCCATTGCAAAGCATGTTGCCGCTGTTGTTCGGTCCGATAGCCACCCGGCTGACCAGGTTCAATTGTCGTGGGATCACCGAGGCCGAGAGCTCCGCAAGAGTATTGGCCCCAGGTCAGGAGCTTTCCCGTGGACGTCAAAGCGCCAAAATGATAGTCACCAAGGACGACGGATATGACATTTCTATTCTGCAGAGCCGAGAGGACACGGGGTTCACTATTCGGATCAGTTTCGTGTGAACCCATGAGCACGACAGAAGGGGATCCCGTCGAATAGGCTACGAATGTTTCATATTGTGCAGTGATCTGCCATTTATTAGCTCAGTGCATCACGACAGTAGTTTTTCCTCGACTTACGTGGGTGATGTGTATGTCCTGGACAGATAGCAAGTCCGAAGAAGCAGAAGTGATATGTTGCTTAATTTTCTCAGACTCAGAAAACTGAGGAAGCTGAAGAATGTAAATTAGCATAAGAAGATGAGGAAGTTGGGAAAGAAATCAACGCACGTATACCCATCCCTCTAGTCTGGCTGTATCACTCGTTTGAACCAATATCTTGACAACATGACCGTGGTTCGTCAAGCCAATAAGATGGCTATCCAAGGCAGCGATCTTCACGAGGCAGACACCGATGTCTTCGGCATTAGTTTCATCTAGCTTGGGTAACCGAGGTAGTTCAGGAAGTCTGTAAGGATCTTTGCGCAGCTCCCAGTGAGCACACGGAATTATTCCGTGCTCAGTCGCATGAGCGTGTAACCCTTCCTCGTCCATGGTAGCATTGCGAGCGTCGACAAGCTGTTTCATGTCACCGTTCAACGGCCACCAAACATAAACGTCTCCACCCTTGGTGAGAACCGAAGAAAAGCTCCACCCAGACTCAACCTGTACTGGGGTTGAGTCTACGGTGGTGCCATCCAGGAGTGGCGTCACGAGTCGGAATGGTCGACCAAAGCTCAGGAAATTCCAAACATGTAGCTTGTCGTCGAGGCTGGTAGCATGTAGCCTCCCACAGCTGTCAAAAGGGCGTGTGAGAACAATACAAGCTGCGAAGGGGCAACGGCTTGCCTAATAGCACGCATGGCAGTAGGTAAATTAAGTTTCATTGGCGTGTGTGCGGACTTTCCTGGAGCAGAAAACCCGTCTCTTTGGAGCGCATGCTCGACCCCATTCAGTGTGCCTTCAGGTTGAAGGCATGGTTAATAGAAACCAGAATCGGAGTTGCGAAAGGGTGCCATACCCCATGCATATACGTTACCCTTGGAATCGAGAGCGAAGAAGCACCTAGAAAGTACATTTAAATATTTTCTTTCGAGGAACACCGCCGACATACATTCCGGCTGCGGCTATGTGCACGATGCGAACACCGCTATCGAACCGAAGTTCGACCGGAAAGGGTACATCCCGGATGTTGGATGGCGGGAATTGTTGCCTTCCCAGCCTCCCTTTGGAGGATTCCCTGGTTCAGCGATGGCGAGGTCAACAGAAGGTGTGGATGACAGTTAATCAGAATGACCCTTACCCCCACACGTAGGTACGCGGACGGCTCAATCCTTGATAAATGAACTTCCAGCCGGTGGAGCGAGCAGTGCTTTCATCTGAGAAGTTGAAATCCTGTTGAAGCTTTCTCTTCCAAAAAGTGTCGTCGTTGCAGAGGGCGGCGAAGAAGTGATTAGTGGATCCAAGACGCAGAAGGTCCGGAATAAGGAGTGACGGCAACAAGTTGTCTAGTAACACTTCTACCGGAATTTCTTCAAGCCTAAACATAGTTGGCAGACGACGGTAGTCGAGCAGGAGCAAGACAGATGGGCATAGACACGCAGGGACTCTGCGCAGTTGGACACAACCGCGCTGAATCGGAATCAGCTGGATTGGGCCATTATCAGCACAGCCACTTTAACGAGTCTACTCGGAGTTACCCGCTCTCGGG
Source organism: Boletus subparvulus (assembly GCA_038092515.1). Classification (NCBI taxonomy): domain Eukaryota; kingdom Fungi; phylum Basidiomycota; class Agaricomycetes; order Boletales; family Boletaceae; genus Boletus; species Boletus subparvulus. The sequence continues at coordinate 13,740 of JBBPQL010000027.1, forward strand.
TAGGTCAGAATGCTTTAGCCGCTGGACAGGATTCAGGCGGTGTCCCACTTTGATGGGGTTCCAGAGTCTGACCTTCAAAGAGCACTCATAACGTTATGATCTCGCGGTCCCGTCCACATGCGCGCAAGTATCACAAGCATCGAGGGCTGTCTCGCTAGAATGCGCTTACTAGTACTAAATCACCCCGCCATTACCCAGGCGCCTATGTAGTGATCTGAGTCATATGCCCCCACCAGATCTAGGCATTCCATCACTTAAAGTTACGCCGATTGCTTCGGGGTTCGCCGTATATTTCCTTGCTCTACTAATTCTTTTCTTTTGTCTATGCTTCCGATCATCGTCACAAAGCGTCCGTACTATTTATAAACATGTACGACAGTCGATAGTATTCCCTTTGACAAATAAGCGTCGCCTCCACACAAGTCTAAGGGATGAGCTTTCTTCTCATAATTAATAGTGTAAACTAAATAGATATGTTTGGTTCGGAGTTCAAATTTTGCTTATTAGTTCCCGCGGCAGCGCAAAGGGTCTCTTGACGCCAACACACGTGTAAGTGGTGCGTGGACCTCGTGGTGGGGCACTCTCAAAATAGAGTCCAGACAGTGTCTTTCATTCTTCCCAGTAAATCATGTCGTTCCCACGATAACCAGATTCCCGGAACAAGGAAGTTGAGAAGTCTGCTTTCTATTGTTGAGGCTGCTGCTTCGATGCCTCTTTTGGGATAGTCCAATGGGAACTTTCGATGGCTCGCCGCGTCCTTCTGAACGCCACAAAGCACAGCTCGGTGACAGTACTGCTCAGTAGCAGATCGCTACTGAATCCTGGAAGAGAGGTAAGGGTTATGCGTTCCAATCGCACATTTAGACTACCCGACGAAGACATAGACCTTACAGATCGTACGATTATTTCGGCATGTTTAGAAGAAAATGCAAATCGTTGGAATGTGTACAAAAACTTGTCAAGTGACGTAAAAATTGTGAAACTTACATTCAACGGTTCAGCCGGTTCTTCGTTCGCAGAATTGAACAAGCAGCATTAGTCAGTCTTCCTCTCGGTAACTCGACAGACCACTGGCACGATAAGTCTGGAGCCTTACCAAGGCCTTGAAGACACATGATCATGCTTCCTGAATTTATTCCATTGCAGCTTAGAAGACCCACGCGTATGGCATAAACATGAGGGAGCCGAACACGGTTCGACGCTTGGGGGGAGATACTACGAATCCGCGGAAACGATGTCCACTATCAATGAAATGATGCTGAGCTTTTGCAGCTCAGCAGGAACAGAGAATCGTGTGATTTCAAGCTGTGATGTTCGACGTGTAGGTGGCAATCCTCGAGGTGAAATCGGTTGGTTGTCAGAGCCTGAGGGGATGGTGGTTTAGTTAATTTGAGTTATCATGGTGTAAGTTATGGACCAGTGCATATGCATGCATAACGTACAGTTGAGGTTCTGGGCGGCTCTTTTGATAATTGCACAGAAGTCGAAGGGTCTCGTGAGAACGGAGGGGCAGAGTGAGTCCGTATTTCCTGCCGGTGGATGATCATTATCGGTTCACTGAACCCTCGTTTACTATGGCTGGCTACAAGTACTTGGCCCAGTGCGAAATTAATGCCGCTCACTCTGAGCGCTTGGGCGCTTGGGCGATACTCACTAAGTAACGTGATTCAGAGTGTCGTAAGCATACATTTCAAAGTCTCCATACGGAATGGGAGGCTGGCAACCAACTAAACCTCACTAAGTGCTTATACGCCAACAACTGGTCCAAGCTTTGTGGGAGCAGATATATTGCACCGCACTGCAAGCAAAGGATGTCCAATCGGGGTTCCGATTAGTATCCCGGACGTTCAACACTCACATTGCACTAGTACCGATGAGGGAACATACGTGATGCTTTTGAGTTGCGCCGTGGGAGATTGAATTGTAGAAGCCGGAATGACCGTTCTTAGTGCAAGGTGAGCTTGTAACTGCTGTGCAGACCCCAGCTACCGTCGGACATTAACTCTGCAATTAGAATAGCAACAAGGCATCGTGTTGGTTTTGATCTCAAGACGAGTCACGGGGATTGAGTTCTGTGGCGTCCACAACCGGCTCGGGGTTGAACCAGTTCCAAAAGGCTATCGAACGATGCTGAATCACATCCAAAATGCATCCTTATCCATATCCATATGTAAATTATGTGGAAAAAAACTCTACCTTACAACCCCATGAATAGTAGCGACGTGACTCGACGTTAACATCTGGAATGAACATAAAGGTAATAAAATATGTCCACGTAAAAAGTAAAGCTACCTATTGTGCTGGTAGTGTAGCGAGGATCGCAACAAGATGAAGCGTTGCGTTTGGCCTAGACTGTGTTCGCGAATATTAATTCGGCCAGTGAGAACGAAACGAAGGTTCTTTTTCGCAGATGGAGCATGGTGGCGCAAGGTGCACAGTGGAAATTCGTGGGCAGAGAATGAGAGATAGAGAAAAGGAAGTCGGGCATGTCGATTGACAGTATCATTGCTATGGACAATCATGACTGTGACCAGCACCCAAGTTAACGTGGCTGGAACGTGGTCGCCCTCTGTCGCCGTGGCTCGCAGGGCTTCCGTGACCAGTTCTTGGACGGCTGTCGCTACGATATAGATCGTAGGAATCGTGTGCGTCGAAACCTGGGGCCCCACTCATCGAGGGTGGTTCGTGACCCGGTAGTGGCGTCAAGAGTGTACTATTCGCTGGTAGGCGATTCATAGGGATGTTGGATGTACTAGCGCCATGTGCATGAGGGTGTGGGTATGCTATTACGCTGTGTCGTGGGTGTGGGGAAACAAACGGACCGTATCGTTGTGATCTGCGAGGGTAAACATCTCGCTGATGGGGAGGGGAGTCGTGAAGATCGTCTAGAGGAGCAATAGGCTGGACTGATCGTGCAGGATGGTGTGCGTAGATATTGTGGGCCTGGTACTCCGCATTGGACATGGAGTGGGGGGAGGTATGATGCTGCGAGGGGTGATGGGAACCATGTCGCACCGCATCGAGTGCTCTGGCTTCCGCCTCTTCCTTTTTCGCTTTACGCCACTGTTTGCGAAGCTCTTTGAATTCTAAAGGCATCCGTTTGTCAGCACGGTGTAGAGGCGTGTTCAGGGAATGGTCGAAGGAGAGTAAGAATTGGGCTTACCATTAGGAGTGCGCTTTGGACCATGCTTCTGCATCGTGATATGCGCATTAAGGTGGTTCAGGGTACCGTACGATTTAGTACAGTTCGGCCAAGAGCACTGGTACAAGCGTTCGATCTCGTCGTAACGGCGCCGCGGCCGCTTTGTCACTTCATTTCCTGGCAAAGAGACAAAGGAATACTGTTTGCTATTCGAGGCTGAACTTGGTCCGCCAGATGTATAGGCTTGTTGGTGCGTGTCGGGTGCAGTGGATGAAGTGGATGTACCCGTGCCTGGAGGGGATGGACCGTAGTCCTCGTGGAGAGGCCCGAACATCACCCCTGACATACCAATGGGAGGTGAGCTCTCTCCACCAGAAAATGTGGGGTTCAGGGGAGACAGTGGTTCTTCTAGCTCAACAGGTTCGTAAGGATGTAACGAAAGTTGATGGTCTTCTTTCCACGGTGAGCCACCGATAGGCCGAGAGTCTAAAGAGCGACGGAGGGGAGAGGAGTGGGCACCGTACGATCGCGGAGGCATGTACGAGTATTGATGTTGGAGTTGATGATGTCGGGCGTTAAAGAGATTAGCTGTATTGGTTGGGTAACCGTTTGCTGCGTTACCATACATGGCCGGTTCGGACATGCGGCGTTGGTCTAGGAAGGGATGCTGATTATGGGGGTATTTATCAGTACCCCGTAAATAGCGGTCTGCAGGGTTCGGGATTGAGTAACGATCCAAATTCGGAGGATAGGAAATTGCCGATGAGGGAAATTGATTTTGATGATGTGGTGCACTATAAGGCGGTGGAAATAATGGAGTTGGACGGATTTGCGGCGGTGATGATGAAGGAGAGAAGTGAGCCGAGGGTTGCGTTTCCGTGCTAGGACATGGAGCGGAATCTGAGGGAGGCAGGGTGCGGGGATGACGGGAATGGGAAGCTGTAAGATGGGGTGTCGGCCGAGATTGATTTGAAACTGAAATGGAATGTTGTGGTGGTGAAGTTAATGATGTGTGATCCCGGGGACCGGAACGAGGAACATCATCATCAAGGAGAACATGCAGGGCAGGAGAGTAACTCGGGCCCGATTGGGCCACCGGGGGGTTTCGTTTGTCCAGGATGGGAGAGCCGGTGAGATGGGAGAGATCGGTGAGGTGGTGACGGCGGAGTTGAACACGGGGCGGGATATTAGGGAAAGCGAGGAGAGGAGGAGGCTGTACGAGAACCTGAGTTTGCATGGGGAGATCTAAAGAAGGCGGTCAAAGAGATCTTGGCGGGGAGCCCGAGCCGACTTGGAAAATAACGGTTATGGAAAGAAGGACGAGTGGATGTCAACGGAAGAGGGGATGACGAAGCCGTTGACGCGATTGACTGATCGGTTCGATTCGAGGCAGGTCTGTCAACGTTTATTTACGGCGAGGATGGGGAAGGACATATAGCACTACGTACGTGACAGTTTAACCACGCGGTTCAGCGGGATCTCGATGCTGTCCGCGCCTCACTCCACCACCGGTCGCGGTGGGGGACGCGCTTTGTCGCGCGCGTCCAGTTGGCATAGAAGCGGTGTTGCGGTGACGCACGACAGTGCCCCCTCCCGGAGTGGCGTGATCGTTGTCCGACGGTGGCATCCCCGAGATTCCCTCCGTGACGCGTGACTGAATCACGCATAATTCTTTTCTTGGCATCCTCTCTGCACCCCCCGGACTCGAGTAATCTGCAGATCCGAATAACGTGTCTGGCATACAGCTTCTTATTTCAAATATGTCGGGTCGAGATCTCCATTTCGAGCCATGATGTTTCAGTCACACCCCGTTTTCAGCCTCGAACTATATTTTTGCCGTGGATGTTTCCGACAACAATTGTAGCGATCATTCGGACCACCCCCGCCAAACCACAGCTTCCGGCCGCCTCCATCAAAAGCCTATGCTTCTGTTTTGCCTAACAGCCACTCTCCGGCCGCCCATTTGCACGTCATTCCGCACCTTTTTGGCTCTCGGACCCGCAATCAGTCTTCATTCGCATCGAGCCGTATCGAATATTACCATTGTAGGCAACTCTTCGCATTTGCGCCACTTCCCTAAGATCTAAATCAGGCTCGCTTCCGGGCCTTTCAAGTTCTCATCCTTCCCCGACTATCCTTGAAACGTCACTCGAGTCAAATCACTAACTCAACCAACTCATCTGTTCATCAAGAGTAGTAGGGCAACCGGTTCTCGGAGACCGATGGAGATATCATCGCTGCTCAGTGATTTAGCATTCAGCCGGCCCGGTGTGGCGGTGATTTCCAGTGTAGGCATGGCGGTGTACGTTCCGGCCAGTAACCGGTCAAGCGTCGAAAACTCAGTGGCATACCACATTGTTATTGTTTAAACCCATAAGCCTATGACTCATCAAGGAAGTCGTACTTTCTTCCAGTTGCCGTCACTGAGATTTTTTTTTATTCCGGTGCATGGCCATACTTGAATATGTCATTGTCACGGCGAACCCAACAAAGCCTCACTTCCCGTGAAAATCGCTATTCATTTGATCGTATCCGACTACCTACCATCTATCCCGATTGGCCCGGAAGGCTGGCAGAATACAAGACACTGGCATCGATGCAACCTCCATGATCCCTAACGATCAAAATGCCACCACCGCCTCAATTATAAAGGTTTGGCGTGTTGTCCTTGAAAAAAAACAGGGGACACCGGTATTCGAGTAAATCGCCAGGGGTATGCGATAAGAGAAATGTCGTGCCATAACCACCAGCAGGCTGCCCCACTATAGAGAGTATCTGGAGTCCTGCGGTGCTCGTGTCCCGCGCCCTGTGAAGAATGATAATAAAACCGAAGTTGCTACCGCGAAACCTATCAAGATATCCAGACGTAGCTAGATAGGATCATGCCAGGTGGGAGAACATACGACGTACATCTGACACCGAGCTCCATCCTAGGTGCAACAGCATTCCCGTGGACTCTAAGTCATGACCAGATGATATCTGATATTTTGTGGCATCGATACTGCTGCGTGCAAATAGCCTCCGCCGCCACAAGGAAAATCGTACGTACAAATCAACCTATCCACCAAGGCTGTTACAACTTGGGTAAGAACTTGACAAATGCCATAATGTAGGGGGTATATAGCTCAATGGAAGGTGGATTACGACTAGCACCACGCCGCTCGCTTCTGATTTCCCAGCGAGTTAAGAAGCTAAGCGATCCCACATACAGACGGCGATGACCGAGAAAAAGGTTAAGTCGCGATTCATTGTAAACTAACCGGGCCGCAGTCCTACGAACAGTGTAGCAAGGTTTCGGGGCTCCACTTGGGTGACAATCCTTGGAGCTTCCTGAAATGGGAAATCCGTAATGGGCTGGGGCGAAAATAACGGAGATTTCGACGATGGCACTGGCAGTAAACTGAGCAAGAACTCGAGGCGTTCCGTTAATGCGGCAGCCTGAGTGTAGTTGGAATTTTCATTTCAGCCCTCCCACGCTCAGCGTCCAAGATCTGATCCGAAGGTGACGAAACAATAAGCGATAGTGACTGTGCGCGTGATGACCCAAACATTACAATTTCAAAGGGACCATTGAAGTTGCAGCAAAGGCTGATTAATACGGGCGATGTCTACTCAGTCCAACGACAGGGGAGTATCGTTCAATTCATCGACCCATGTCCGCGCTATGGCCACGTTCATACGGCCTAGGCTATCTAGAGTTAGTCGAGGACTGACCGATTGCCGGGTGCGGTGTCTGAACAATGAGGAGCGAGTAATCTGGCTGCGCTGTCGCGATGTAAAGTTTATGCTTTCATGTTCTCCATTAAGGCTACTCAACGCTGCCGTTTCCCACGGGAGACGACTACAGGACCTTCCAAATCTGGTTTCATCAGACTAGGGTGACGGACTGCTAGATTCCCCTCATCACAGTCGACTTTGTCCGTCATGTCGAGAGCGGCACAAGATCCACCTCGCCTACTGACGAGGAGCATGTCATCCAACGCAATACGTCGGTCTGCGCGACTGCGGGGGAACCACGAGAAGAAGCGGCGGCCATCGCTCCACTCATGTCAGTGCTAGCTCGTATCGTTCGTACTGAATCTTAAACACTATTAATGATAGCATTGCTTCTTGAGCCGACCGAACTAGGCGTGCGCCCAGGGACAAAGAAACGCAAGAGGCCGTCAGTGCTGATTGAGAGGGAGTCCCAGAATCCGAAATCGCGCAGAGAGTGTGGGCAGATCGAAGTTCGGGTTGAGCGAAGGGCGCAGCACCTAAGAACCCGCGAAAGTGCCGTATCCAGGAGGTCATCCGTTCGGACCGCTAAGACTGCTGCGTGCAACCAGGGGTCTTCGAGGGTGAAAGAGCTCGAGGAACAGTTGGACATGGCCCTTCGGGCCAAGCAAGAACTGGCCGCCGAAATCAAGGAGCATAAGATCAATTCTGCCCAATCAACTCTCAAGCATCTAGAAGAATATTTTACTTGTCCCTTGTGAGTTTCATTCCTCACAAATACCGCTGTCGTAACTGAAGTATCTCCATGTGCCGCACAGATGCTTTGAAATCATGTACGTTTTAAATCCCCTTGTCAGTTCATCTCACGGACCTTGGACTTTGATGGTTCCTTAGGGCCTGCCCATATGCGTTGATTCCCCGTAACTGTGGTCACACATTTTGTGCCACTTGCATTTTGAAATGGTTATTCTCCCGTCTACATAAGGGGTGCGGGGGTTGGCATGAAGCTGTCGACTGCCCATTGTGTAGAAGTGCTCTCCCTCACACGCCAGAGCGGACACCGCGATCCACTTCCTGTTTCCCATTCACCCCGAATCGAACCGCTGACATCGCAATTCGGGGCTTGATTAACACTATCTCTCACGAGCTCGCCAGTGCATCGACTTCGGTTTCTAATCCACTTTCCGACTGGAACGAGGATGGTCATAGTCGACAGGAATGGTCTAAACGGGAGAGGTACGTGACATCCTCGAGTTCAGGAGTCGCACCTTTTTTTTTTATATAGCTGATTCGGCACCTTTGTGTCTTTCCATTTCTTTCCGTGCCGGCAGGGCGGGGAGAACTGAGATGACGTCTATCGCCGCGCAATGGAACACATTGAAGCCCACGGATTTCGTTAACATCAAGAATCGGCTGGAGGTCTGATGTGTAAAGGAACCAGCCTAGTATCAAAGCATAAACTATGCCAGATATGATACTTTCCGTAATTTCGGTGAGCCGAATGGCACTGCTACTTGGACACTCAAGCAGTGCGTGGGTCACTGTTATCACATGCTACACGGCCGGAGTGTTTTACCCACACCCCGTGTATATCTTGCTTGTATCGTAATGCACCAAATCCGTAGCACCAGCTGTCATTGAATTGTACATATGAATGGCCAAATGGACTGCATGCAAAGCTAGTGACATCCCGCGGGTGGTCCTATTAAATGTAAAAACACCGCTCTTTTAATCCTCTCATTCCCAACACGTCCTGTGGCGGGGTCCCTCAGGTCTCATGTGGACACATCAGAAAATGAGACTTACCCAATCAGCCAGAGATAGCCACAGGTCCGCAACAGAGTCCATTTTACCAAGGACAGCAGCCCCCTTCCATGCAAGCACCTTGGGATCCACATCTTTCGGTGGTGGTATGATCTGCACCTTTTCCATGTTGGGAACCAACGGTGTGGCGATGGCTTGCAACCTTGACACAGTCAGGTAATCAGACGGCGCTCCCCGTCTTTGAAAAAAAAATCTTTACCTGCTCTCGAGAGCGTGGGCCATACCAGGAATATGTGCCCCTCCACCGATAACCAGCACCGCTTGAAGATACTTGCGTATTTTCTCGTCACCTCCGGACGCCCGTGCGCTGTTGAAAATGGCTATATCCAACGGAAGCTTGCTCGCTTCCAAACAAACATCGATGGGTAGACCACCAGGAAAGTTGCCAGAAGAAGGGGCCGCTTGAGGCGGCACTTGCGGTGCAGGTTGGCCTGGAGGGTTGGCCTGAGGCGTTTTATCTTCCCGCTCAACCTCTATGACCATCGCTGCATCACCATCGGTTGGCTCTGCCACCGTCGGCGGGGGCGTCGGGTCCGCGGTGGAAGGGAGTGAGACTTCTTGTTGCTCGACTTTCGCCCCGTTCTCAGTGGGGTTGTCTGGAGTCCCTATAGCTATCTGGTTAGTAAACTGAAACTTGCGAGTAGTTGAACCATTGACCTCCTTGCGAGGGAACAGCAGAGAGGACTTTCGCTACAGACCCGTCTGCAGCAGACGGGGGCGAGGGGAGTAAATGTTGGGTAGAGATAATCATTGCTTGTGCCTATATTTTGCGATGAAGGGCGTCGTACACGGGACGGATACAATGTGACTTACAACATGGTCAGCGTGATTCTCGACAATCTCTTCCGTGACATCGGTACTCGATATGGGTCGAAGACCCACCCGCTTTCGGTCAAACTCGATCACACGGGGCTCAAATATACACTAAGGCCGGAAGGTGAGCAAGTGAAGGGGTATGATCGCACGCACTGACCATAGCGGCGAGGATAATCTCATCGTAAGCACGAAGACCATATTTCTCCGTGGGATAACCATATCGTCGCACGACAAAATCGTACAAATTCAAGGCCACATCACCCTGCCGTACACCTGTTTATTAAATGTCCAGTAAAATCGATTAAAGCACGCACCTCTGCCAATGTGCATAAACGTGACTTGAGATCTTCCATCACTAACCAGTCATGCCAACGTGCCAGATTGATGTCTCGGTAGGGGAAGTTGATTCTTTCAAGTAGAACATACAGAAACTCTGTTATGTCATTGCCGCCCGTGTTTAATGACATCCTTGAACTGCGATCAAAACCACGCCTGGGAATGCTGATGGGTATACCTTGAATCAGAAATGACCAGGCCCTCGTCAACACAGGCTACACTCGTTTTGACGGCTCCGATATCAACGACACATGCATTGCTTATCCCAGCTCCATATGTTGCCGCAAGCGATTCCTGAAGGAGACACGTGGCCAAGTCAGCACTAGGAAAGTGGAAGGTGTTGACGCTGATAAGGAGCCACGACTCACCTGTTGCACGCAAATTTGCTTGAATCCTAATGACACCAGGAGTATGTTGACAAATTCTCGGACGTAAACCCGGTCATAGAAATCCGGAATAACTAGCATGGCAGAGTAATTCTGTGGAAAATGGTAAAAGAGCATGAAGTAATACTCAGTTTCCGATAACCATCATCTACCAACCTTGAAGTCACGACGCTTGATATCTAGTTTCTCCTCAAGAACATCACTGATGATGGTCTCAACGTCGTCCAGGATCATCTGAACAGAAGGATAATCCCTGCTGTTGAAATTCTGACCGTGAATTGGCCATCGGACAGTGTAATTCAAGGCATGAGGGTTCGATATCCGCAAGGCCTAGATCGAAAAAGAGAAAGGTTATGCACGCATGGAGGTGGCAACGAAAGGAGATACTTTGTCCCCAACCAAATAGGCATCATCAGCCAAGGACTCGTGGATCCAATGTACCCGAAAAGGGTCATTTTGTTCAGGAATGATTTCTGGTTTGAACTGTTCATTAAAGGTGGATGCGATGCTCGTCGCGTTTGGGGTAACACGAAGCTTGTAGAATCGCATCCTCTGTCGAAGGGAAATCGTGATCGAAGCTAGTTTGACTTCGAACTACGGGGTTTCAGCACACGTTGAAAAGGATCCAGGATAAGTGTTACTTACAGGATCGTCAGAAGGCGGTGCAACCTCATACTCGTCTCCGTTAGAATTTGCAGACGGTACGTTGCGTCCTTTCCGCGGACGCGCAATGTTCTCTATATACTCTGGTTCTGGAATGGATCCATTGCACTTCCTCGCAATAACGTTCGGGACAGCAATAGGTGTGACGTCGGAAGCTTTGCCGATACGGAGGTATCTCGAACCCGGGTGGATGACCACGACTTGTGAACCACGTCTGTGCTGGTTGCTCAGAGTTTATCACGGGATGCTAGCACACTGTGTTGTAAAATGAATACATACCTTTGGTCAAGATGCGTAGGCTGAATATCTTCGACCGACATTTTCTGTTTTCGAGCAGCATTTCTAGCCCAGAGAGTTTGTGATTCTGATTTGAGATACGATGTACCCATGTGTTTGGGATTCAACCTGGGCATACTCGTCAGTTCCATCTTACCAGAATTAAAGATATCCGACATACGCCAGAGGTACATGCATCGACGTGTAGCGCATACCGAAGTCATCTTTCTTCGGGTTTGGGACACCTCGCGGCATGATGACCTGGTACAGTAGTTGTGGTTATGAAAGCTCGGCGGAGCCTGAGAGTGCAAGCTATCTCGAGAGTCGACAGCCGCAGCGGAGTACAAGTCGTTCATCGCCCTCGGGCTTCTCTTCCCAAATTGGTGCAACCGTGCGATGACGAAACTCAAGTCAAGAAATCAAACTTGGGGCATGCGTGAGTAGTCTATGATCATTTGCACAGGTGTGTATGTTACAGGGTTGCAGTATAACGAGACTCGAGTGGTGAGGGTAATCAAGAGGAAGCCGTATTTTACCAAAATGCGCACCTAGAAAGGACTCGGGTGAGCGTCAACAAGGTGGGAATGATCGAAAAGCCTACCATCCAGAAAAACACTGGCAAAGATTCTCCAACGAAGTAGCCTGGAGGATGAGTTTATCCACTTGGGCCGGAACAGTGAGTACAACATCGGGGTTGAAGTCTCTGCCTGTGGAAAGCACATGGGTTTAGTTTGGGATATTGCGGCTCGTCAGTGACGCACCAGTAAGCTTATGTTGCACGCGGTTATATACGAGTAAGGCTCGCTCGTTCCTGACCTCTTGCCTCGCTCCTGGTTCTCCGATTGCGTCTGGCAGGAGTTAGTAAAGATCAGCGAACAAAGGTGAGCGGACTAATAAGCACCATTGAAAATGTCGTTCTCATCGGCACGAAGTCTTCGGGTTGGAGCTTGGGGATATGCCGCAACTCTTGCAAGATCAGCAGCCCTCCCTGGGTCGGTGTCAACATCTGGGAGGGAAATGACTATTAAGGCATTATGTTGTTGTGACAATCCGGTTTACTTTACCTTCCTGCCTTCTCGTGTCAACGTCGGCTTGCATCAGTCGCCAATTTATAAGTGGATCATAAACAAAGGCCTCGAGCACCGCCATAAGCGATTCCTTGTTTGCGCGAAGCACGGACATGGTAATTTCGCATGTGTGCCGGAAGCTACCTTCGATCCCACTGATCTAGAGACCAATATCAGCTGATTCGAAAAATAGCATGCCCAAAGCCCACCTCCATGGCATGCGTCAGCATCCTTGTAAGACGGAAAGGGATCCTTTCCGGGAACTTTTCTCGATGCATGGCAACCTCGAAGCAGTCACCGAAATCAATGTGAACAACCTTTCCCGTGCTTCTCTCGAGAAGGAGATTGGAAGGGTGACGATCTCCCAACCCTAGGATATGGCCAACCATACTGTTGACAGCAAGGGATCGCGTATAGGTCGCACGTCGTTCTAGCCAATGCTCAGAATTGAGGCTCTTCAACCATAACACCCGGTACAGATCTTGCCCTGTGGTATTTTCGAGAGCGTATTCGAATACTTCTACTTTCTGGAGGAGTGTCAGGTTTTCGTAATCAGGTGCCATCTGAAGCATGCAAGGTCAACTTGTAAAGTATCGTTATACATACGACGTCTCGTACCTGGAGCATCAATCGATATTCAATATTGAGCAGGACCTTGCGAGAATCACGGTAGTCGCGAACAAGCACGTGAAGGGTATCGCTATCTTTGACCCATCCCATCAGACCAGCGTTTGGTGCCAACGGTATTACGGCGTATCGTTGGATATGCAAGCGTCTCTTGAAGCTGTTGGTGTCCACTGAAAGCAGGGTGTTAACAAGGCTGAAGAGTTGCATGACACGCTCGTCTTGACGTAAATCTTCGTGACCTGGATTCGCGTGTGAGTGTGTGGGGACTAGAACTAATGGATAGCTTACCTTTCAGACCATAGAGATAATCCTTGCCATCGTCACCCTTGAGTGACAGACGCCTCGGGCGTTGTTTGGAGGCAATGACTGTCAACTTGGTGGCGAAGCATGCAATCTTGATCACGGGTTTGCCACTCTGATAGGTACCTGTCGAAAATCCCTAATACGAAAACATGCTGCATCAATGTTTATGGGAACATACCAGGCATGGCTAGCTCCAGGTTTCGCGCCTTCAATAGTTGAGGAGATACGTATTGCAGGTCTAGTGTGGTGAGCTGGGGCAATTGTTTCTCCACTTTCCTAAATACCTAGTTTTCGGACCAAGTCAGTGTCAGATCCCAGAGTCGTATTCGAGTTGTCATACTCCGTAATAGATGTCCCAAGCTTTATTCAACTCTGACATTTCTCCGTACGCACGATAACGACGGCAGGCTTCACGAGCTTCATGCAAATCTCTACCAAACGCTTGAGCGAATGATGTCTCGCGGGCGGTTGTCGGACCCTGAAGGAAAATCAATGGGTCCCCTCAGAGTGCAATCTACGTCGCACTTACTGCTTCCAACAATTCGTGCAGGGGCTCCAGAGTAGCAATCATCCCTTCTGGATTCTTGTCATTGAAGAACAATCTCGAAGCTTCTTCAAGACCTTCGTGCCACATCTCGTGCCACAATATAGCCACACGGATGAGTTCATGGCTGACCACAAGAGCCTATCATGTGTCATGCACAACCGATCGCCCCCAGAAACGAACATACGCACCTGTTCAACAATGATGGGAGAGTGTTCCCTCATTCTATCCATGATATTGAGAGCGGCATTCTTTCGGGAGATACTGGAAGATTTTGAGGCCACAGTGAGGGGATATATCAGCGCTTGGGGGTGATGCTTGCCAACTTCGGTCAGCAAGTTGTTGATATTACGTCTGACGTTCCCGCTCGGAGTTTGAATGCGTGCAATAATCTAGATACACGCGATGGGTGGAGAATTCGAGACTGGTTATACGATGCTTACTTGTGGTATGACCTCTAGCCATGTATCGACTTCAACAACGGAAAAGCCACTGGCCATCGCTTGGCTAACATCGTCATGAGCACCAAACTTGAACCATAGCGTCAGGAGCCGCAGGGTGTCTTGGAGAGCGTTCTCGTTCCGCAGAGCTATCGAACGGAAGAAACCTGTGAGGTACTGGATGAGTGATGTATCATCCCTAACACCAATGAAAATGACCTTGAACTGCTTGGACAACGTGAGCAGCCAGACCGCTACCCGGCACATCAGTAGCCGTGCTTTCCTTCTGACTCTCTAGGTATCCAATGACTTCGAAGTTTGCAAGAGCCCACGTATGCCATGCCTTGTACCAGTCGGAATCGCAGCGCGTGGCAAGGAGATACGAGTGCAGAATATCTTTGACATTTCGCTTCGCAGGGGATGAGTCGTTGACATCAAACATACACGAGATACTCACTGCACCCCAATCCTCCTTTAGCTCGACTTGCCATTGTCCTTGCTTGAAGTAACACCGCGCGAGCAGGTTAGACAGTTCATCCAGTTTGTGTTTGCTAACGCCAGGCCGCTGAGAGAGCTCCTTGGTTTCCACCTGCAGATCCCTTGCCAGGCTTGCAGAAAACTGGCGAAGAAAACTCAGACTGTCTTCGCGAGACCCATTTGCCCACATGTACTTCAGCTGAGCATAGACAACATTTGGAGGCGCCTTCGGGTGTTGATCATCCCGCAGATGCTGTAGCTGATATCTCGAATCATTATACTGTGTGAATTATCTTCGAAACTACAACTCACCCTTTCCGGCGACAGAAGCGAGTTGATCGTCTTCTCCGCCAATACCATCCGGTCCGATTTCCGACACAGGTTGGCAAACTTAATCCACATGACAGGATCGTCCTCGGGATTCAAAACAAGCGCCCTGACCTGCAAGATACGTTGCCAGGTCTCAACGTCAGGCTGGCAGCCTTGTAGTCTAGTAGTATATGAGCTGACACATTCGAAGCAAGCATTGAGGCCCGCACCGTTTCATCCATGTCTTCTTCATTGCTTGTTGCCGTTCTGGTTGGTCAGCGTATTGCTTGTACATTATAATCTCCTCGAGTTCGGATAACATCTGCGCGCGGACCAGAGTGCTGTGTAACGTCAGGACAAGGGCTGAAGCTGACGTGACAGATGCCTCACTTATATGAACGACCATAACCTTCGCCAACGAAAGACGTCAGTTCCGGCTCCAGCAAGTCGCGAGCTTTTCCTATTTCCCTCAGTGCCTTGGGAAATTGGTTCTGGTGAACGGACAATATGGCTTTGTAGAACGCTCGATCTGGGGAATCGCCCCTCATCGTCGCAATGTAGTCGTCCATAGAATCCCACTCGTGTAGCGACCAAGCGGCAGCGGCAGCCATCGGGGCAATTTCTCTACGGTCATCGTGATTCGCATTTGACCAGCTTTCTTCCACATGCGCCGCGAGTTGATCCCACTCGCCAAGTGCGTGTAGGCATTTCATGCGTCCAATTTGAACGTCAGGTGCGTCAGGATCCTCTTCCACCTTCCTCTCATAGGCAGCTAGTGCTTCTTGCCATCTTCCGAGCCTCTCGTACCATTCCTCGTGTTTACTAACGTCGTATTGTTCTCGTGCGATAACAAGCGTGCCCCAAGCTGCGTCGTGTTGCTGTAGCTTGGTATTGATACCAATGAGGGCCTCGATGATATTGGGCGACGTCTCGGTAAAAAATTCTAGCTCCTTGTAATGCAGCGCTTTCGCATACGCATGGAATCTCATGGCATACTCCCCAAGAGTACGATGTTCTATAGGGAGCGGCTTCTCCTCATGCTCCATGAACTCGGCGAGACTGAGTAATCTGTGAATCAATTCGGATGGTGCAGTAGGAGAGGTGATCGCAGTTTCGATGGAGCGGACAAGTCCTTCCTAAGAAAATCGTTGAGATTCAGGAATGTAGTTGGACCACCAGTACACCTACTTGATATTGATCGTATAACTCAGTCCAGCAAGAGATGAAGGCGGCATTAAAAAGGTCCTTCGCAAGTGGTGGATGGAATTCGACCAAGCTCATGCAGGCTCTGAGGGCGTGTGAAGGGGACTCTTTCATGAATTCCACAGACAGGCGGTGCATCCACTCTGTCCAATCCTCTCGCGTAGAAACAGAGGAGACGTCCCAGGCTTGTTTCAGATGCTGTTGATTGACAGTCAGCTTGGCCGGCTCGGCGGGTGCTGAGATTTCAGCAGCTCTTGAGTTTTCCAATAATTCATGAATGCCAGACTCTTGAGGCAAGCGTTCACCACTCAAGAGCTTGGTAATGAGATTTTCATACCGCGGGTGGTGGATGCGGTTACGGAGCAGGCACTGCGAGTATTTCAGGATTAGCTAGCAGGAGAAGTTGAAGAAACGTACCTTGTTGATCATGGGAACGAAGATAGCGAAATCCGAGCCAAGCTGGACAACGATGGCACACAATGTGTCCATTACCGCCATCCGAAGCTCGTTATTCTGACCGTCAAGAACTCGAACGAGGGGATGTACAATTCGAGAAGCGTGGTCTGAGAAATTGACACGTTGGGATAGGTGAGCCACTGTCTGAATAGCGCGCTTGCGAAGCATGGTTGTTGCGTCTAGCCTCTCCGCAGCTTTGACAATAATCGGAATGATGAGATGCAAATATTCCTCGATGTTGGCACCGAAAGTGAGGAATGAATCGAATATTTTTATTTGCGTGGCCATTCTCTTCTCAGTGAGCTCCCCATCAAAAACCTTGAGGAGGAGAGGCAGGATGGTGGGCAGGAAAGGTCTAAACTCGGCATCCAGCGCTCTACCCAGTGCTTCGACGAGGGAGACTATAGGAAGTTGGAGGGAAGTATTCTCCCAAAGGTCGGTCACGAGCCTGAATACCTGGGGCGTGTAGTTTCGGACGTGTTGTTTGACGATTCCAATCAAGATCGCGAGTTGCTGCAGGTGGAACTCCTGCAGCCGAGCGGTGGATGTACGTGCAACAGCAGCAAATGCTGGGATAATCTAACAGAGATGTCAACCAGTTGTATTGCTTGCTCAGGGATGATTACCTGTGGTAAGAAAGTGACACATTTCAAGCCCTGGGTCTTGAAAATATTCATGATGGCTTCGATGACGGTATGGTGATGGTTGCTCATAGACTGATCCCTCAAGACGGCCAAGAGTGCCGTGATGACTACAGTCTGGTAGTAGTCGTCAGAACCTGTCAAGGAGCCAGTGCTCGTGATGGCAGCTGCATTGACAGCCGGGAGGGTTCCCTCGGCGGCTCCATCTTCATCGGGCTTTGTCTGGAACACGATTTCAAGGCGAGGCACAGATGCACGGTGGTGCGACCTACCTTGCGTCTGTAGGGGTCGAGGGCACCAAGGATGCCCAAGACTTTAACGATCTCCCTGACGACGTCACGACGAGATGAACCGGACTCTGTCCTCAAAATTCTTCCGAGAATAGGGAGAAGCTGAGGATAGTCAATCAAGGGAGAGATGACATAACCAGTGCTTGAGCAGAGCTGTCCCAAGGTGCGCAAGGCAGCATCTCTCTTGACATGTGCTGGGTCTTGCAGTCTGGAAATGATAACCTGCATTAGTTCGGGAATGTGAGGGGTGGCGTCCTCGCCTCCCACGGCGGCAAGTTCGCCGAGACACATCAAGACGTTGGCGGCGACGGCTGCGTTGCCATCGTTGGCCTTGGGGATAAGCACCCGGAGGATGGGGAGGGCATATGGCTTGATGAGTCTCTGGGTCGCGCTAACGAGCAGGGTGAGGAGACGGGTGCAGTCCTCGCGGTTGCGTCTAGGGAGGGGTAAGCTGGGGGAGTTGGAAGGAGGGGATACACACGTGACGGTGGAATACTCTAACTCTGTGAGGAGTTGTATGAGGGCCTTACGGAGGGATGGCATGACATATGCGGGGTTGTGCTTCGCAAGACGGCCGATTAAGCCGACGGCGGTGACGCGGTTGTCGAAGACCTCGTCATTGAGGGATATGAAGATGGAACGGACATTTTCGGCCTGTGCGAGGTGTTTGTCGAAGCGTTCGTGCAGCGACGAGAGCACAGTCTGGCGGATGGTAGGGTCTAAAAATGCCGTCAGGAACAAGCACGAGTCAAAGGAGATGCTGTGCCCACCCGGATCCGCAATGCCGACAGTGAGCAGTTTATCGAGCACGTCGCTGATGATTTCGATCGCGTGACTGCTCGCCTGGTAGCAGATCGGATCTCGCACAAACAGTCTGCAGCATGTCAGCGCACCCGCCCGTCGTACGTCTGCGTTATCATCCTCGAGGTATGGCAGGGCCGCGCTTCGCACAAACTCGTTCAACACGTGTCCTACGCTGCACTCAGAAACAACTTCAAGCACTGCGTTTACTCCTCTTACCACTAAAGTCAAACGAACCGAGCGTAGAGAGCGCAAGCGTGATCAGCTCGGGACTCTTTCCCGTCTTCGCAGCAGACACGTCACGCGGATAAGCAGCGACATCGCCCCGCACCAGCGAAGGCGGCGCGCCAATCACCTTGTACGGTTGTCCGATCAGTATCATCGAGAGCAGGTCCAGTAATCGATCTTGGATCGTCTTCAGTAGCGGTGGAATGTTCCTGGCGATCGCTACCAGCGCTTGTCGCAATGGCTCGCTCAGCCCACACGCAAAGAACAGATCTAGTTGATCATGCAGCAACTTCGTCAGGTTCGGCCCAACAGCCGACGCCAGCATCCCGACACACTGGAAAATAGGCTCTTCTGATGGTGCATTCTTCTTTCTACCCTAGACATGAGGTGCAATAATGCATTCAACGCGGCACACGTACCCTCTTTGTTGCAGTCCCAGTTTGATTTGAGCCATGATGGAGTCGAGGAAAGACTTCATTTCGCTCCCTACCGCAGTCGCAGTGTGCCCGATAGCAATAAAGGCTGACATCTAGTAAGCAACTTGTCAAAGCTGTTATACAAAAACGGCGCACCAAAAGACCGTTCGTTGGGTTTCTCGAGCTGTGTGAGTAGATGACTCATCGACTTGTGCAGGTAATGCTCAGAGAATGATTGGGTGTCGTATGCTGCAAGAGTCGGTATGAGTGTGATAACCATTTTTCGCACCAGACTGTCTCTGTGTGACTTGAAACGGAGAATCTGCTCTGCTGTGTCTAGGAATGACTCCCGCATAAACTACAAGCCAATGATCACACGTCTGCCCTTCATCAAGAAGGATGTTGTCATCACTCACCGAATCCCCATGAAGCAGTAACTCCCGATACATGAGCAGTGAGCCGTGAATCACTTCCGGCTGCGCCATCTTCAGCCCAAGCTGGGCATCCTGAAGAATCTTCATGAGGTATGCCGTCCGTGTCTGCCGTTCTCTATTTGTAACAATCTCCAGACATGCCGCCAATAGCTCAGCGGCGCCCTCCCGAACCATGACACGAGAGTCACGCAGTGGAATAAGAATCTTGTCGAAAACAAGGCTAATGTGGGAATGGAAGTAGTTCGCGCTATTACGGGCCAATTCCTTCAAGATGAGGACGCCGGCATAACGTGGTGGTTCAGGACCCTGTAGGAGCTCTACGGCTGCTGGCACTTCAAGATCCATGAAGCCTTCTCCAAAGTCAGCGCCACCGATGGCAGCTATCTGCCCTAGAGTCTTTGAAGCCGCCAGCATGATGTTGACATCGTGGTTTGGAAGGAGTTGTTTCACATAATTATAGAACCTGTAGAGGTATCGCTTTGATCCAACGATGTCTTCCCCATCGTTCTCCAAGAGATGATCTATGTCCAAGATTCAATATAGTCCACGACTGACGAACGGAGCACAGGTGCACCAATTGCTAACAATCCCCCTAGTCTCTCCGCGTTGTTCTGACTGTGCATGAGGTCGAATATTCGTTTGTTAATGTCATCGTCCCACAGCTTCACTGCGGCGTCATTTGGCATTTCAACCACTGTCGTGGCAACCTACAAGAAATTCAACGCCGTAGCCAGATCGCACAACGTCAGAGACGTACGTAGCGACGCAAATCAACTGCGGCTTGAAGCCGAGCTTCATGACTAGGATTCCGGAGTCCTTGGAAGATCTGACCAAGGTTGTCTGTATGGATAGAAGTGATAGTCGACGCCATGCTTGTCGCCGACGCCAGGCTGCTGCCTTGAAGCTTACGAATATTGTTGCGACCGCGCAGAAGGATCCGTTTCGGTTGTTTGTACTAGTTGAATTCTAAAGCTCCATCTCATTTTTGGTAACTCAACGCCCAATTTTTTTTTACCTATTGAGCTGTTGGTTGGATGCAACTCCACAGATCAGCGATCCAAGCGGCAGAACTGTGCTTCTAGAATCTTATAGGACGCCATGAACACCAGGAATACTTTGCACACTATTCGAAGCCCCCTCATTTGTGGGAGTACAGTATTATTTAAATTACTATGTCCATGTGTCCTGAGCCTCGAGATTCCGAATTAATGGGACGGTTAGCTACAGCTAGCTGGTAGCCGACAGTAGCCGATGGTCAGGACCACCGTAACTACCCGGTCCACAGGAGTCTGGAACCGATACTAAGTGAGGTGTCAACACAATCCAGTTCCAATTTTCTACCGCGTCAATGGTCTGAATTCTTTAAGGGTCTTCATACTGTTAAAGGTCATATTTATGTACCACCTCCTTTTCAGTTGGTGTGTTATTGGTATACGACTAAAGACTGCGTGACGTGCAGTGATGCTATGTTGAACGATGGTGAACGATGATGTCATTGTAAGCCTGGGCTCACAACATATCAGCATCTAGGTACACAGGAGCCGTGGCGCCACTAATCTCCCAAAGCCAGACCTAATACTTCGAGATCAGAAAATAGTCGTTCTGATCACACGAGGTGGCGCCGCACCTGCGGATCCCAAACAGCGGACCGGCAGCACTGGCTGTCTTTGCCACCTTGAACAGGGGGTTTATCGCCGATATTGGCCTGGTGGTCTAGTAGTATGATTCCTTGTTAGGGTTGCGAATATCGAGGAGGTCCCGGGTTCAATTCCCGGCCAGGCCCACGTGTTGTTTTGCTAAGTGAGGGTGCACCTTTTTTCCACTTCTTGTCTGCTATCATATCATGAGGCCCGGAGGTGGTTTTGCTTGTGTTTCCGGACCCTTTATGATTTTAAAAAACGCCGACACCACAGGAAATGAAGTAGCAGCGCAATGCATCCAAAGACCGCCAGAACCAAATCAATTGCGAAGAACGTTAATGGAGGTCGATTGATTTGCCCGTTCGCTGGCACGCACGACGTCGCACGTATCTTTTTTCACGTCGCGGCGACTCATCAAAAGGCCGCATCAGCTCCTCGGGCTACCACAGTCATACCAAGGTCAATCCCCAGCCATCAAGGTCACATTGCCCTGACCAAAGTTTCTATCCGAGTGCGTGTCCCTTAATGAAGTGCCCCGATCCCTGACTTTAAGAGCACTTGAGATCGCATCGCGCGAGTCTCTGTCCCTTTTTCTTTGCTGAAACACCGCCTGGCAATCTGCTCCAAATCAGGTGTACAGCGCGTGTGGTACTTATCATGACACGGGGTAGCAAAGCGGGCACGAGGCCTGATACTAAGGGAGAACCCTCCTGGTCAATATTCCTGGAGTCGGTGAATCACTGCATGTCTAGACCGGGATTTCCACACTGCAAAATGGAACAGAGACGCTGGTGGTGAACACGAAATTTTTGGACGACAGATACTTCAAGTTGTATGTCACTGCTCTCGGCCAGGGCAAAAGTCAGGTCAGTCTCACTCGGCAAGAAGCGTTTCATACGGGATGATGAATTTACCAGTGGGGCATGCTTATATAATCCCGATTATTGCGGACCCGGATCACGCATCTGCTATGCGTTCCGCGAAATAGCGGGTTGCGTTTAATGGCGTAGACGCCCGAAATGCTGATAAACGCTATTTTTCCATGGAACGGACCCTGTCATCACTTCCCCCCATCACACCACCGTTGCCGTCATGCATGTCCCACCGCTAGATGACCACGGGCACAACTGTTGCTTTTCCTTGAAGCGTTTCCTTGCATCGAACTCTCCCCCTCCGTCACGCACGACGAACCAAACATATTCAACTAGCGACCTAGTTGATCGATCTGTCAAACGAGTGGACACCAACGTCAACGATATTATTGTCTGTCCAGTCATTTTTGAACTGCAGTGTTCGTTGACAATGCCCTTTCCACGACTACAGGCAGGCTATGATGATATTCCCATTTCTTTTGAATCCTGTTGCGACTTCCATTCGAGTCCAACTAGGCAGAGCCTGGATCTCCCTCCCACCTATTTTGGAACCCTGTCTCAATTCGACCCCAAGTATGATTTCATGACAACCATTGTTACGACAGTCGATAGCGTTGACTCTGCCCTGAGATCCTTGAGTCTCAGCATCCACGGTAGGTAGACTCCAACATGAGAAAGGAAAACTTTGTCGACGTTTTGTCGCAGATCACCCTGAACTCATGTTCGAGGAACAGTACGTGTCTATCACAATATTGTTGCGTTGGACATAACCCTTCTACTTAGTTACGCCCATGATACGCTAACAGACTTTATGGAAAGTCACGGTTTTGTCGTGACTCGGCACCACCTAGGCCTCCAGACTGCATGGAGGGCTGAGTTCACCCACGGTAAGGGTGGAAGGACCATTGGCATAAACGCCGAGATGGACGCATTGCCCTTGATTGGGCATGCGTGTGGCCATAATCTGATCGCTGTGAGCGGCGTGGGGGTGGCCATCGCAATAAAATCCGCTCTTTTGGCTCACAACGTCACTGGAAAGGTCGTTCTGCTTGGAACGCCCGGTAAGTTTAAAGTGGTGGGGGCACAGGGCATAACCTAAACGTAAAGTATATTCAGGAGAAGAAGGTGGAGGTGGAAAGATCACACTGCTTGAACGCGGTGGCTATGATGGGATGCACGCATGCCTCATGTCTGTGGCAGCTTGTGCGACGAGGAGGTCACTGACTGTGTTGTGTAGGTGTCACCCTTCTGCGGGATCTCCCAACTCCTTGTCCACGGGATCGTGTCTAGCCATGCAACCGATCGACGTCGAGTTTTTTGGTCACTCGTAAGTTGAACATGCAGGTTCTTGTTGTCGAATCACGGACGGAAATTAGTGCTCACGCCGGAAACGCCCCGTGGGAAGGCGCGAATGCCCTTGACGCCGCATTCCTTGCGTACTCGAACGTTTCTGTACTCCGTCAGCAAATCAAACCCGACCACAGGATCACTGGGGTCATCCAAGGTTGCAAAGGCGCCACGAACGGTGAGTCGCCACAAATCCGAGTGATTCGGACGTGAAGGACATGCTTTGATTTCATTAGTGATACCCGATTACGCTCAGATGCATTGGCTCCTCCGTGCTCCTGACCGCGATCAGTTACAGCATCTGAGGGAAAGAGTAGAGGCGTGTTTTAGGTGAGGCCTGCGACCCGTCCTGTCAAATACATTTTGACCGAATGCAGGGGGGCGGTTATTGCCACCGATTGCCGTCTCAAGATCACCCAAGGCAATCCCTACCACGATCTGCGACAAAATGCAGTCTTGGGTACGTTGGTCGAACCCACGAGCCTGATGCTGCCTCAACGTCCCCCCAGGCAGGTATTTCTCGCAAACGATGAGTAGTGGTTTTGGAATGGATGCTCGGCAAGTCCCATTTGGCGCTTCCACAGACTTTGTACGTTTTCTACCAGTCCCCCGGAGGTGGATACTGAGCCAAAGGGTACTGACCAACTACGATTTCCCCTTTAGGGCAATGTCTCTTACGGCAAGTACATCACCTGCAGGCACCGCCAGAAGTATCCTCATGGTATATTTTAGAGATGCCGTCGCTACATCCGTCTTTCGGTGAGAAATAGTGTACCAACTGTATACGTACGAGCGCGAAGCTAATCTCTTTTCACGCGATATAGCAATACCTACCCAACCACGCGGAGGGAACCATACACCAGCGTTTGCAACCTCTGCGCGAAGCGTTGAGGCTCATCAAATCTGCATGACAGTCACCAAGGGCCTGGCGTGGACAGGCTTTCTTGTTCTCGCTGATGATAAATTCTACGCCGAGGTAAGTCGTTTGATACGAGCCTTGCAAGTTACCAATGGTGCTTTGCTGGACAGGTGAAGGACGAATATCAACGAACTCTGGGTGCACCCAGTGCACGATAAGCCATGCATTCAGTGTTGGCGTATCTTCTGATCTTGCTGTAACACTAGTTTTCAATACCCTACAAAAACCAGAGGTCTGTATCGTTCTACCCAAATTGCAATGATTTCAAGACATGTGTAGATTAGAATAAGAGTGTGTAAGTCAATGAGACCAAACTATATTGGAAGTGAAATGTGAAAGGAATTCGGTATCGCGTCTCACGAGGGCCCCGAAGCCTCTGCCTCTGCCTCCTCAGTCTGGTTCGTAGGTTCCTTGGGTGGCGTATGTTTGTAGTCTCTCCGTCCCCTTGCTTGGGCACGCAGATGCTCGTGTTTCGACCTGCCAGCGGCGGCCTCAGCGACCATACTGATTGTGGGAGTATAAAAGTCAGGCCAATCCAGAGCTGCAATTGTTATTATACATGCCGTTCAAGTTCTCGACGATCCTCGTCAGACACATCCGGCGCTGTGGTCTTGAAGATGTGACCGATAATCAACAGACCCTTCAGTTACTCTGTAAGCCACGCCATCGCTGTTTCCTTGCAACCATACCTTGGCCCGGTTAACGAGTACTTGGTCAGAAACCTCGCGGTCTTTAAAGTTGAGGACATTATCCACTACCTGATGAAGGTTGATCAGGCTACAAAACAATATTTCAAGTGGAAAAATGGCTTACCTCTCGTAGTACTTGCACGACTTCGAAACGAGTTCCCCGCCAAGAAGCAAGTAAGATCTGTAATGCAAGATGGTAAAACTGCACATAAAGTAGCACGTGGCATGGAATACGTACCTTCCCGGTCATGTCTTCTTCCATTGCATGTAAGATTTCTTCAGTCACCTCACCTTTGGCTTGTAACTTTTCCATCTCCTGCATTAGGGATTGGACACTAAGTCTGATTTTCGAGCAGCATCGGGTCCTGTGAGCATCTTTTTCTTTGAGAGGTTGCCCGTAAACAAGCTTACGCGCTACCAATCACACCCCATGCGTCCTTTGCCACCGATCCTTTTTCCTTCATCCGGGACCAAAAGCCTGCACTGGAACGCTGTGAGCTTCGAGGGAGTATGACATCGCGACGACTCACAGCCCAAGGAATTTCTTCGACTTCAAGAACGAAGTGGCTTTCATGCTATAGACAGTACCAATGGTGTGTAGCAACTAAACACCGGCGCACGCGAACTGAATGCACAGAACACCTGGGAAGGAAGCATTGACCCACCTCAACACCAAAGCTTTCCAGTTTCAAATCCTCGGCCTCCAGTCGAATCTTATCCTGAAATGTTCTTGTTTCTGGATCATCTTTTTCTCCGGGATGTTGAGCTTCGACAAATGGCCTGAGCCGTTCGACTAACTTCGTCGTCAATATTTTCACGCGCTCCTCTAAAGCCTTCTTTCGCTCTTCTTCTAGTTCCTGGAGTTTCTTTTTCTGCTCCGGCGTCAGCTTGCTGCGTTTCTTGGACGACGTGTGTAAGTCCTTGTCTTTCTCCTGCGAAGGCGATGCAGGAACGCTCTTTGATCCATTCTTAGTCGGAGACGAATCGGGTGACAATGTGCGTTTGGGTGTGTCCTCACTACTAACCGAGGCTTTGAGCGCGACTGCGGATGTATCGAGATGCTGGGCTGCGCGGCCTGGTGCATGGGATTCTGCTGCAGGAGTCGTGGGTCGTGTTGAAAGTTTTTCCTGAGTCGATGTAGAGGGTGGAATGATGCCTTCTTTCTCAAGTTCTTCGCGCTCTTCGTCGGTCGCCACTGTTTGTGCTACAGAAGTCATTTCTTTCATCAGAGAAATTTCCCCAATCTAGCATTTATTGAGACGATCGGCAAACAATCCCTGGAGGAATGGAAGAACGCACGTAGTCTTTAAATCGTTCTCCACCAAAGACATTGGCAAAGAACATGGCGGCGTCTTCCATCTCGTTGGTTTCCTTGTCAGCCTGTCCCACACCGCCCAAGGTGCTCTTCAGGACGCCATCGCGAATCTCCTTTCAAGACAGGACTTACCATCGATTTCCCATTCTTATCGTACACAGTGCGGAGATTCTGTCCGGCGAGGTATCAGTTCCCTGTGTCCCAGAGTAGACAGCAAACCACCACCTACAGGATCGGACAAAACTTGATAAGCTTTGCTATAAACATGAGGCGCACACGTTACCAGCCATCCCCCACCTTTATTTGATCTGGTGGTCAACTTGCCTTATTTCTTTAAACTTCTCCTCCGCATCAGGAGAGGGGTTCTTATCCGGGTGGTACTGACGGTATGAGAAGTAAGACGAGAATACATAAGATCAACGAAAGGTGGAAACGAAGTCGACGCTACAACGAACCTTCATAGCCTGCTTCCGATAGGCCTTCTTCAAATCTGTATCGTTTGCCTCCGCAGAGACACCCAGCTACGGGTTCGAGGGATACCAGAGTATCACGGAGCGAAATGATCAGCACGCCAGAAGGGGTTTCGTTGAGGTCTACACACCAAGTCATAATACTCTGTTTCTACTGGCGCCATAGTATCAATGGATATGGCGTGGCGCGCAAGAGCTCAGCGTGTTGGTTCGTCGGGCGTTGTAGAATCTAGTGCGATATCGTCGTAAGGGATATTGAAGTAAAATTCTAAGTAGAGTTGGTACTGAAACAAAAACGCCCATAT
Source organism: Boletus subparvulus (assembly GCA_038092515.1). NCBI lineage: Eukaryota > Fungi > Basidiomycota > Agaricomycetes > Boletales > Boletaceae > Boletus > Boletus subparvulus. Next base: position 40,690 of record JBBPQL010000027.1, read on the forward strand.
CGCAACTCACAGCCACAGAGGACGATGACATATTCCCGGTCAACTCGGGGTAAAGTATGGGCCCTGTAAAACAAATTCAAACCCGGAAGATTGTGCTACATCGAATAAAATATAGAAAAATAGGTTAACGTGTGCGAACCGTGTCCTGTGTGGGGATCCGAATAAAAATGCAGGTAATGAAACAGCTTAGACCTTGGTAAGATATGTGTGGAATCAAAGAAAAACTAGGACAAGTGGTCTATTGCAAGTGCACTCGTGGAAAAACGGACCGCCTTTCGCGGAGTCGTTGGTCTCGTGCTATCGCTAGCGGATGACGTGAAGGAGCTCGCCCGACCGAGCGAGGAAGGTAGGCTAAGAGGTCGGTAGCCTGGAATAAATTTGGACATCCTAACTCGCAAGGACGACAATGGACGCGGTGATCCCTGCGTAGGAGGACCGCCCGAGGTCACCATGGATGTTGAGGGCGAAACGGTGGAACATGAAAATTGCGATTGGGTAAGGGTAGAGACTGAAGGACTCGTTTTTTTCATAGAGGAACGTGGCGGAGGAGGAGGGAGGCTGTGGCGGGCGCGATATTGGGAGGAAGAGGTTGAGGTATCGTGGAGGTTGTCAGACACACGGGGAGGCTGGTTGGTTGCGGGCAGGCTGCGACGTGGGGGAGGGCAGGGGAGGGGATGTCGCTGGAGAGGGTTTGGGACGGGTCTGAGATGAGGCGTGTGTGAAACATGGAGACCCATTGCGATTTGTTCTATGGTAGGTCGAGAGTCGAGATAACGTGCGGCACGTGAGGTATTGTGTGCGTGTCTCTCCTCAGGGGTAGAATACATGGCAGCGCGCTGAGCGGAGAGGGATGTGAGAGGTGCAAGATGGCGATGGAATATAGAGTGACGGACCGGGATCTCGCTGTTCTTTCTTCGTGGAGAGGTTGGTGGGCTGAACGATTTTCGCATGGAGACGAAGAAGCGGGACGCGGTGGACGCGACACCGGGATGTGTGAGGGAGTTATGCGGGTTGTCCAGAGGGGTATCGGTGATGTGCGTCGGGGATGACCGTGATGGCTGATGCATCTGGTGCGTGTCAACTGTGAGCATGGAATTCTGAGTGGGAGTGGGGACATTGGGGCGGCGGGAACGTGGAGCAGGCATTAACAGCGGGCGTTCTGCAAGGCGCAGGCATACGATCGGCGTCCCCTTGGCGGACGTGGCACTGGTCAGTGGACATCCCAGAGTGGCTGTGCACTTGCCGAATTTTTATGACTCGCCGGTGTCCAAGTTTACTGGTCGTCCATGGCGGTGTCTCCGCAGCGCAGCGTGTTCCACAGCAGGCCAGTTTTGAGACCATACGGACTTTGCTTGATGCCGCTAGACCTCACCTGACGTCATTCCCACAAGCCGGCTCCAGTGCGCAGTCTATCATGCCCTCGCCCCGTGTCTTCCGCGCCGGCGCGCAGTTGAATCAACGCAATCCAGAGCACGCTGTAGAAGAAAGGCCAGTTTCCGCTCCCCTGAGATCGTGTGATCGGGGGCCCGATAATCCGAACTGCTTGGTCGCTCAGCATCTCTTCGAAACTCTTATGATTCCTGTTGTCTCACTCGACCGCATAAGCGGAGCGTTTCATACTCATAGCTTTACCACTACCATCTCAGTCCTGGAATCGGTGGATCATTATATCCCTTCAGGTAACCAGGCCCTGCCCTTCGTTGCCTTGTAATCCATACCGCAATCCATACATTAGATTTGATCCAAGGCGAGAATGAGCGGCCTGACGTGACACGTTTCAAGTCTATACCCCAATGCTTCGTCTTCATACGGGATACTGCCAGGATACGAAACAACTAACGGATCGATTCGTCGTACCGTTGTTCCGCGTGTGGTGGTGGAACTTTTGGTGGTCACAAGCTGGTGCGCCGCGGCGTCCCAAAAGTGTACATAAGACAATGACTGGATCCTGAATTGGAAGGTGTTGTTCAACGATGTTTGGTCGCTACCCTATTGTTTCATTTGCATCCGCTTCCGAGCGCGCACAATATACGGCTATTATGGTTCCATCTCGACGAGGAAGCATTACCGCGGACTATTGTCATGAGTACCGTATAAGAACTTCATGCTTGCGCAACTCTTCTCCCTGCACCGTTTGCAAACGTGCACATATACTACCCTCTAGCCAACGTTCTCTGAGAGCTTCGCGAGCTATCCATTCTTTTCCTTCGTCTGAGACGATTCTGACATTTCCAACACTACTTGGCTATCCCGTCTTTCTCCACTCTCGTAATGCCATCAACATCATCATCCATGGCTGTCGGTGTTCCTTACAATGCCTACTACATTTCACACCATTCCGAGTCCTGGTTCGTGGAGACGAAACCCATGTAGGCGATTTACTGCGTGCTTTATCCTCATGAAGCTGATTGGAATCTTTCACAGGCGTAAGACGCGCAATTCCTGCACAAAGTTCATTGAACGCCAGGTCATCTTGGCTTGGAAGCGTGTCACGGGGGCGACTCGTAAGCCCCAGCGAGCGTCCTTCCTTCCAAAGGACTTTGTCCTCGTCACGTCTCGCCGTCGCAGCGTGATGTTCCGCTGATCGTTCATAATCCTCCCTCGGCGATGATGCACCTGATTCCGATATCACGGCTATGATGGCGCCGCGCGCTCATACTACTACTTATTGGCGATCCGCGTATCATGATGGACCTACGAATCTCCCCTTCCACTAGTTTCTCTCCACGGAAATTGTACACTATAATTGTTTCTTTCGGACCTTTTTACTGACACTCATTACCACTCTAATTTTTGTATCGTTATTACGCATTGCTTGGTTGTAAGATTACTCCAATTCGATACCCCCAGATTCCCACTTCATGCAGTTTCGCGGTGGACATGAACTGTAAACAACAAGTGCAGTAGACTTTATCATAACGCATAAATCCCTTGTTGCTCCTGAAGCTTTGCCATTATGAGAACACTGTATTGAATGAGGAACGATTGATTTAGACTAGTCAAGATTCAGTATGTACATGCAGGCCGTTAAATCGAGTTTGGGTCAAAGCTCCCCTGTAACTCTGGATTATATACAGACCACTCTTCGTCGTTAGTGGCTTCTGGATCCGTCATTCCCTGCAGACGAGTTAGGATGGCATTACATCGGGAGAAGCGAGATTACATACGCGCAGCAAGCCGAGCTGCCTATAGATCGAGTCGATTCGACGAACAAGTGTATCCCCCCATTTCTTCAATTTCCCTTTGTCAACGTTGGCCTCTCGGAGACGTTGCTCAGTTTCGTCAAGCTTCCTCTTGGTGAGATCGAATTCTCTTTGGATCTCCTCCTTTTGTCCTTCCAAGAAGGTAATCTGAATAGGCACAGTATGAGAAGTGACCCCTACAAAGAGTGAGATACTTGCCTTCTGGCAAGCGCCGACGAACTTGTTATAGTAGTAGTTTAATCTACCCTGAGATGTAGCTGTAGCCTGCAACAACTCTCCTACGCCTTCGTCTGTCGGGCCGTCTTCATTAGAAGCGATCTCGATATGGCTATTAATCGCAGGAGTCGGTGAGGAGGGCGTAGCTGCGATATGGTCTACGTGTCGGGAATTTGAGATGGGTGTCATATAGGGGTTGAAAGATCTCGGTGCCACCCTAAGCACAGAGGGACCAGTTAGACCGGTCGGCATCAGCTGGAGGCGCTACATGGGACTTACGGGGTACAAGCGACAGGCTGAACGTATTCAGGTTCAGGTTCCGAACCAACTCGTCATTGTCGTAATTGCCACTGAAATCTTGAACATGTATATATCATCGAAAAGGTATACACTTACAGATCTGGATCCACCTCGGAAGCCACCGAGGTGGGTTCAACGTCAACCACGATATCGTTGTTCGGCAGTTCAACCTTGCGGGAATTGGAGTGAACAGGTATCTCCACCGTGAGGGTGCAAGCAGCCGGATGAACACAAGGAGCGTTCTGGCCACTTGCTGTCCCAGTGCGTGACAAGCTATCGATAGTTTCCAAGCTCGTTTGGATACCCAAAGTCTTGGTTGGTTGGGGTTGCGTTTGACATTGTAAGCCAAGCTCTCTCTTCTCTTGGTAGGACTGGAGAAGTAATGCCATCAACTGTCGTGAGATAGTGAGCGAAGATGATCAACTTGAAGATCTCATATTTCATACCTCTTTCTTTGTTGGGGCCTTTCCTTTTGGAAAAAAGTGACGTTTGGCCAATGCGACAGCTCCACGATACTGTTGGTCATACGGGATGTCCCCATATCCCCTGAGTTTGGGAAGAAATGTTGCAAGTCTGTCCATGGGGTTGAGCGAGTCCTTTGATTGGATACATTTCCACCCACATGCTTTTTGCCTCTGGAAGTATCTTTATCACGTCGATAGTGTAAGGGTCGTTCTTTTTGGCAGTCAGTTCGACATGACCCTTTTGAACCTAGAATTATCCCTATCCCTGAGGCGCTGTGCCAATAGAGTGAAATGGGAATAACTACGGTGACGAGTAAGACGGCGGCAGCCTGCTCGACCGTCATCTTCCTTTGCCTCGTCCTCGTGCCCTTCCCTCGAGAGTTTACTGAAAAAGTACGGATCATCATGTCGTACCAGAGTCATGAAACGGCCACGAGATACCTCCGTCCATGAACTCGTTAAACTGCACCTCGAGCGGCGTGCCGACATCGCTTTGGCCGTCTACCAGAGCTTTCACTTGCTCGTCAGCGATGAAAGCAAGTTCCGTGATCACTTCTGCTCGGCGCAGGTATTGGTAGTAGTATCACTGTGTTGATCGACCGTACGGGACTCACTGGTTGGGTTGTTTGCATATCCAAGAAGTTGAAGGCTCCCAAGGGCCCTTAGCGGTCTTCGGGCGGGAGGCATTCTTCGATTTGGCGGCTCAAACTAGTCGTAGTAGTTGCTCGGCTGATCCGCGTCAGATACCAAGTTATTGGGGGGGGAGAAAGTGACTGTTGCATCTCCTCGGGAAGCGGCTCCGCTTTATAATGAGAGACAAGTGGCTCAGGAGTTGGCACTGGCCAGGGGTTCCGGGGCGTGGTAATGCCGTCTTCTTTGTTCCTCGGTACCCTCTTTCAATCAAGGGATGCTGTTGGTTCGCTGGTATCCAGTCAACCAACACAATACGGCTCTGCACAATTAGGGATCATAGTCAAATTAAAAGCGTTGTAATTCATCCTGGTGATATGGCGGGGGAAATGTCCTTTTGTCAAGTGTGGTGTGTGAAGAACCTAGATCTACTGTATTATGCGATCTAACAAGTCCCCATTACAGTCCCTATTACAGTCACAATAAAACATAGTCCACCATAAATATAAATCTAATAAATAGCATGACTATAGCTCAAAATGATCAGCCCAATGTCGTAGTACACCTTCCCCCTCTAGATGGAACTTGAATTGCTTGACGTCTCGACATACGATCATAGCATGTGCATTCCGGACGCCCGCAAAAAACGCGCGCTCTTTCTGCAACTGGGGAATTTTGTTCAGGTTCTGAATGCAGCGACGCTGTACAGGACTAAACAAAGCCTGGGATGGTGAAGGTCTTGAATCCGGGCTGACATTCACTACCACTTGTTGTGTCAGAGTGCCATCGGTGGGATCTTTGCTGGGCAGGGGCGAAGGGGTGCCTTGGGAATCGTCGTACATGTCGAGAACAATGCTCTCGACATTGCTTTCCAGCTCTGCAATGATATGGGCAAGTCTCTCCTTGTTCGACCCATCAACCTGAAGGGCCTTGAGGCGAGTCCTTGAGTTGTGGGATGAAATCGAGAGACGGACGAGTACGAGAGAAACGAAAGTAGGGAATATTATTGGAAGGAGCGCGTACACAAGCTGGTGATGAGGGGTATTCCATAAACTGGCACACAGGAAGAAAGCCTCACGGACTCACGATGTTCATGGGGAAACCACCCTGGAGTATAGGCGGTACCGGAGGTCTCAGATTTCGGATTCTCGTGAATACGCTCGTCTGTTCTCGTTCTCGTGGCGGTGGAGGAGAGGATAGTATTTCATATGACTTGACCACGTACTTGTATTGGTCATGAAACTCTCTGGAGAACGCTAAGTGTCTGAAGAGTTTATGAACGACAACACATACATTTCAAGACCGTTATTCTCGTATTCTGCAAACAAATCGATCTCCTCAATTGCCGCACTAACATAAGGTACTGTGAGATCATTAACCCTGTGAAAAAGTCAATATCATGTTTCTCATAAAGCTTGTCTCGGCTCACGCATTTGCATAGACTCTTATGTTGGGAAAGAGCAGGAGGGCTTGATAAAAAATGTGGTCTATTTGTGTATTCAGAACTCACGATGCTCTGGGAAAACGAAACATACTGACCCGGATCGGCAAGAACATCCAGGAGAGGTCTACCCCTCGGAGACCACTTGTCGACACAGAAGAACTGTTCCCCAGTCCGTGAAAGAAGCCTCGGACCGATATAACTTGCAATTGCAGAAAAGGTGGAAGGAAATCTAGGTATACCAACGTGTGGTGTAGCTATGGTGTTAAAGTTGACTGGCATCACTTTCTCGAAGAACTTGTTCTGGTGTAGGATTCTTAAAGACTCCGTGTCAGCGCTCCGGGCACAACGCGGAACGAACAGCACGTACCCAATGACGTATCGCGCAAGTAAGCCTCCTAAGCTGTAACCCATCACCGAGAAGCGAGTGACTTTCTTCCCTCGGTTCTCGTATTGCTGGATTTCCTCCAAGATCTTTGACGCTGTAAGGAGGAATATAAAGGAGAACTAAACAAAGGGATACTTCACCTCTTGAGCAACTCTCTCGCCTCCCCAGTCAATCCCATCATATGTTGACTCGTCACGGTTTGTTTTGGCTACCAGAACAGCAAGTTCTGGCTCATTGGCAACAGTGTTCTCGGTACTGCCCTTGACTTCACGGATTATTTTGTCCATGTGAGCAAGATGGGTGGGATTACCCCACATGCCGTGAATGAGTACCAGTAGATGAATGTCTGTCATGAGGATATATCGCTTTGTGCACTATGCATGGACAATGATAAGCGCTAAGCCGTGGATCCTGACCCGACGGTGCAGCAACGTACCTTTAGATCGAAAACAAAGAGAGGATACAAAGGTCAACGTGCAAACGGCGAGATGCAGCCTGTCGATTAAATCGACTAATAAGAGGCTGTGAGGACCGCAGACATCCAGTTTTCGGAGCTTGCGTCTTCCGGTTGCGTCAACACACGGCCGTACGACTCGCAGCCTGACGGCAGTGAGCAGTGCCACTGAGTGCCACAGCTCGGCTTGTTCCGCTTTGATGACGGAGTTGGCAAGTGGCAGTAGCGAAGCACCTCACCCATGCATGATAAAACTGTGTTGCTCAGCAGATCTGGTCATACTAGCGGACACCAAGTCTTGAAGAACACACAGTCGTATATGAATCAGCACACAACAGCTTAAACTTAAACTTCAAGTTGAAGTTGTCACGAATGACCCGGGCAATCACACCAGTCTGAGGTTAAGGCAGGACCAGTTAGGACCACCCAGACGAACTTGAAGGCTTGAAGCTTGAAGGAGCGTCGTACAAAACCAACGATGACTTGGGCAAGGACTGTGGAATTGGTGCACATTCAAGTAATCACACCAGAGGGTGTCATACAATTAACCAATACTTTATACAGACAATGTTTAGATGGCCCATGCCGTGACACTGCGCATAGGTTGCCAATGCACCTGTCAAGCAGCCGAGGGAGGAGCATCGTACAAAACGACCAAGGATGTGGGCCAAGGACTACGGAATTGGTGCGCGTCCAAGTATACGTAACGCAAATCTTTGAGAGAGCTGTCCTGGAACCGTTGGAGCTTCCCAGACTGACCAGGTCCACGGCGGATATTGTCAAGAGAAAGGATGCTCCGAAGTACTTGGACAATGAGTTTAGGTGGAATATCGGCACCGACGACCTTGAAGGCAGTTTCTGCTCGGAGGTACCGCTCACGCGGCGTACGAGTCGCGTCGAAGGTGGAGGGGTTCGGAAAAGCTTCCTCCTGTTGCCAGGTCAGAAAAGCGGAAGATGGATTAAATGACACACTCACATTCATCCCAGCACTGGCAACATCCAAGAAGAGGTGTTCACCTTGTTCAACTGCGAGAGAACCAACAGTGTGGGTTTTCTTAGCAACATAACACACTCCCGCAAAAGGGGGATCAATCCCTACAAGTAGGAAGGTTATAAAGGATTTTTATGCCCAATATGCCATGCTCACTCAATGCCTCAATGACATACGCCTCGAGACCAGCCAGGTCCTTGGTGTCGACACTCTTCGCCTGGGTACGGAAGGTTGCATGCTCTTCGGAGTCGAGAAGGAGGTTAACTACATTTGTCAAGGCTACACGTTAAAAAGTTAGTACGCCTGCTGTCCGCATCGAACGTCAACACCTGCCTAGCGATACCTCTACAGTCACACCAACCAGAAGAGCCAGAATCTCGTTGACGACCTGTTCGTTAGAGTGACCAAGCTCAAAAAGGCGCTTCAAGAGTTCGTTATGACCAGTCCTCTTTCTACCGAAGATAGTTCCGAAGATGCTAGCTATGGAGATCTGGAGTGAGAGTAAGTGCAGTGATGTCGTGCCGACGCACACCGACTACTTACGCGAGACCCAGCCACACCGAAAGAGCCTTTGATGTGATGAGACAGCTCCTCAATGTGCCCCTTGACCTTCTGTTTCAAGACCATGTACTTGGCAGGCTCAACATCAAGGAAGATGAATCTACGAATTGCTCAGTTACATCCAAAATGGCTCAGTGAATACACCCTTACTGGTAAATTTCACCGAGTATATTGTACAACTCCTGGGGAGTGTAGACACCAGATGGATGCGATTTATCCTTGAGCGCTATACCAGCCTGAGGGAATAGCATTGAGAAAACACGCCGCCTGATGGTATTCAGACGAAGAATACGCACGATTTCCGAGGCGGCCCAGTAGACAGGGACAAGTTTTACAACATCACCAACAATGTTCACACTTTTGGTATTCGTGTTGATCAACGAGTAGGAGGCAACCGAAACCAACTCAGCAGTTTTCTTGTAGAAGTACCGCCCGATCTTCTCAATGGCTTCAGGTGATGGAGCTAATGCGCTTATAAATTCCTTTTGCACTTGAACCGCATCGGCAGATGCAGAGAAGAACCTATCGAGTGCCCAGCATCAGGCTCTGAAACAACCATGAGTGTAAATGACTTGCCCCTTGCCCTTGATGACCTCACTAGCACGCTTCTCGGACACTGCAGTGAAACTCTGCGCATCTCGGAGTACTTCCCCAACCTCAACATAGCCGGAAACATTGGTAGACGGGACACGTTTCTTTGGGCGTTCTATTGAATAGTCGTCCAGCTTGCCTAGGTTCTTGAGATTCTTCTCCATGGACTCCGGATGCATGAGAGGGAACCAAGTATACACCGACTTCTCGTCGTAATCGTTGGGCAGAGTACGAAGGAATAGACGTCCGAGGGTCGAACCGAAGCCCCAACCATTCGAATCACGCTGACAATCAGCAAAGCCCCATGACGTCAAGTTGTACGGAGTGAAATCCTCGGTGAAGAACCGGTCCCCGCGAGTGAGGGCGATGGCATCCGAAAGAATAGCACGAGAAACAGTGTAGCCAGGGCAGAGACCTGCACCTTCTATCACGGGTTTTGTATCCTCAGCTTGGAGGCCGACATATAACTCCAAGTTATTAATGTGCCCGTAAAGCTTCTCAGCGGCCGCCGCAACCTTTTTATCTGGATTCCATTCCTCGAAGTTCGAGTACGCTAGTCAGTGCTTAGTTAGCGATTGTTCGGAGACGAACTGTGCACACATGCCCACTCTTTAAGCCAAGGAATTTCCGAAATTCGTTGAGCGAGCAAACGCCCCAAGTACGGTTAGCTTCAATACCCATGATTTCGTTCAGCCTCATGATTCCCGGTGTGCCGCGGGCACCAAAAGCACCCGCATGATGAGACGTGCTAGACATGTACATGAGCTGCTGTGGGTCTTACAATGGAGGGTTACACACGAGTTTTGCAGGATGTTTGCGAGATCTGAATCTTTGAAAGTATCATCCTCTTGGCGTTGTAAACTACGTATCACGTCAGCGGCAGTAACACTAAAATTAATTGCATAACTCACTTGTCAAATGTCCAGTGCTCAATGCCAGGCTGAATTGCCTCGAGTTTGGCCGCTATCTTAAAGAAATCTGGGACCGTGATTTGCTCAGGATCCTTGCCCGGGAAAAGCTTTTCAAACTGGAGCTTAACCCACTCCTCATCTTGGAGAGAAGTAGTAGCATGCCATCTGTACAAACAATTGAACTATCGAAAGCTGGTTAGCTCTACAGTAGCATGAATTAAAGCTCACGAACCTCGACACTGCATGCATTACCGCGACCACGCTCAAATAACTCGTGATTGGTACGCATTTCGCCAAAAGGTTCCAAACTCCAGCTCGAGCCTTTCCGAACAAGACCCAGGATTGTAGAGAAGTAATCGGAAAATACAACTTCAGCGAACCAGGCACAATTACAGAGGCGCGCAATCTGGAAGATTTCTGCGGTGCATGATTCTCAGACAACAGCTGCGAGGAGAGTACGGAATTCACGAACCTTCTTCTTGTTTCAGCAGCTTGGGAGAATTAGGCGGAAGTGTAGACGGGTCGCCCCAAGTTCCTCGCTCATTGATCTCCAAAAGACGACGGGCAATATACTAGACCAAGATTACCAAGATGACTGAGGCCTAAATGCTTGCAAAACTTACGTTGTGATTACGATTGAACAGGACAAGGATCACTGCAGTAGCAGGGGGGAGGAGAAGCAAACGATCCTCGGCAAAGGTATCGGGATGGAGACACCCTCGACCATCTTTGATTCGGATCTGGATCATGTGTCAGAGTACTGATAGTCTTAGAGCGCGAAACCAGACCTGGTCTTGCATGGCTTGGTCATTACCATACAAAGGAGCGAGATCAACATAGCCAGAAGTCAGGTTAATGTTCGGATTTTTGTGATCAGTTCGGAAGACACTATGGATAACAAGGGCTGCAAAAGAGAACATCAACGATGATAAGCCAGCAGGATGCTTTCGGAACTAGAAGCACAGTATTAATCTCGACGGACGACTCTGCTCCCAATGAGATGTTACCTCGTCCCGGCGAAGCAGAGTATCAAATACAAGACCAGCATCAGGTAGCTGATTGCGTGGAAGGGGGTTGCTCTGTTGCACAGAACGTGCATATGGCGTGCCGGCCTTGCCCAAGTCCGGATAATCAGGGTTGTTGTTGGACCCGTCCGCCGTGCGGAATGCGTATTCAGGACCGACGAATGTTGCGGGAGGATGGGCAAGATCATTGTACACTTGGGGTGGGTGTAAATGTCAAGAATCAGTGTCACGCAGACGCGTACTCACATGTCTTGACGACAAAGCTCTGAGCGAGGTCTTGGATTTTGCCTGATGGATGATTGGCCATGAAACTCAACAAATGCTCAAGCTGATCGATTACATGAGAACAATGACGAAATGTCAACAGACGAAGCTTGGTTGGAAACTTACCAACATCTTTCGGTCATCAACGGCACCCGCGTGCCCGACAGTGTCAAGGACAGCGGACTACAACAAATGTCAGATTAGCTCTCAAAGCTCCGAGGTGACTTACGAGCGTCGATTCATTTATGTCCTCAGCACCGCGCTTCATCTACAATCATATTAAAATGATTGCAATGTCTCGTTTGCTGTGTGCATACCAGGTCTTTGATGGCTGTGAGGGCCTTTGTCGTCGCCGATTCGCTCGACAACGAAGTGTGAGCATATTCAGCGATGGGCGACGTCTGGCCACTCTGATAAAAATGAGTTTGTGTGGGGTGTGAAAATGGAACGGACTCACGGATTGGCTCTTGGTGGAGAATCGTGACGAAAAGGTCCTGTTGAGGGCAGACATAGTGGACGGGGATGAAAAGAAGGGAGAGGTTGCTTCCACCGCTACTTATAGCTCACGGAATATAGCTGCTGCCGAGAATGGGAGATAGGCGTGAACCGAACAACGCCCAAGGTTTGGCAACCGCATTCTGATTGGAACCTGTAGCTCATTTTGTTTTGATAGATAGCGTAATGACCGGCAACCCATACTAGGAGCTGTGCCCATCATTGCACGAAGGTGATGTGATGTGGATTGATGCAGTATTATGTAGCAACAAACGTGCAGCTCTCAGTGGTGACATGACGCTGGATTGCGGACGGGAGTGGAAGTTTCTTGCGGCGTGACTCATTGGATGTTCTTCAAGTTTCCCTTCTCAGGCCCTTCGGCGCTTCGCAGAGTTCTCTGAATCGGTAACCGAGTCAACCGACGGGCTTGATGCGGCACGTACCGAAATCCCGGGTCTGCTTGCTTGCCTTCATGTCGTTATTGCGGCACCAAGAGCTATATGTGCGCTGCGGGGGACATGAATTGCCTGGCAAGCCCCATCAGATGCCAAGTGGGCACTGGGAGAATTTAGGTAAGGGGCATGTGAACCCGTTAGTACGTACAGTCATTATGTAATTAGATTTTACTTTTTCCAACGCGGTACAACACTTTATTGTCCTCACCCAGGATGGACTCTTCTGAGCTTTATCATATCAAACAACAGTTCACCCTCGGCGCTTATCCTGCCCTCATCGAAACACCAATCCCTGACCCCTCGTCACCGGACTACATCCCAACTATCCTGTACAAGGCCCGTGCTTATCTGGCGTCTGGTGATCCAGCTTCCGCTCTTGCCTTGATCCCAAACGAGTCGGAGAATGTCGCACTTCGTGCCGTCGCTGCACTAGCACGGGGAGAGGAAGGTCTTGAGACCCTACGCGATCTTTGTGTGGAGGTCGAAGGCGAAGGCGACGAACACATCGGGGAATGGGAAAGGGACGTGGTTGCTGTATTGGCGGCTACGGCGTTTATCCGTGCAGGGGAGATTGAGGAAGCTCTCGAGACACTGCGTGATTCGGCCACATCCGGCAACGAATCGTGAGCAACCTTGTCACATTTCAATCCTCCTGAGCTAATCCTAGTTGAAATCAGATCTGCTGCCCTCGTTCACATCTACTTATCCCTCTCCCGACCAAACACCGCTCGAAGGATACTGACGACAGCACTGAAAGCTAACCCAGACGCTCTCGTCTTACAGTTATCTGAAGCCGCTATATCTCTGGCCACCGGCGCCCAGGGAGCAAGTGGTAAGTCATATCCTAAAGTTAAAGTTTGTCCTTTCACTCTAACTCATTCTGATGGCCAGGGGAGCCGTATGCCTCAGCTATTTCCTTTTATACCGAACAGCTAGCGAATCCCTCCGTGTCTTCAGCTGCCCTGCTCGTTGGGAGGGGGGTGGTACGCATTTTGCGCAATGAATTGTCAGCTGCACGAAGTGATCTGGAAGAAGCTGAGAGTATCCTGTCGCGTGCGCAAACTGATAGTGGAGTAGATGAGGTCCTCGCTGGGATGATCGTCGCCGCCGGTCTCGGCGCAGGAAAGCGCAGCGAAGCGGAAGAACTCTGGAGGTAAGCCAACCCGCATTTGTCGCCGGTTCGGGGCCTCAAGAAACGTCACCTCCACAGTCGGCTGTCAAGCCAATACCCTTCACACCCAATGGTTACCGACCTCAGTTCCAAAGCAGACCTTTTTGATTCGTGTGCCACGACATTCGAGATACCACCGCGTGCTGTGGTCGCTACCTCGTGATCTGTTCAATGTTGACTAAACTTTACAGCAGAGATTGGAGTTGAGTACTGAGTCGTGTACTTTGGTAGATGTCCATCACATTGACAACCCAAGTATTTAAGTCTCTCCATGTGAAAGGCCCGCCCACGGTAATTATATACACACTCAAGAACTGCTCGACAAAGAGACGCACATGTTGTACAGCTTTACGTCATTTTCTCCCCATTTTCTCCGACTGATATGATCAGACTTGAGCTTGATTTTCTTTTCCTTTTAACATGCTTCCTTGTCTCAAACATTTCGGATCTAATACATTCAGCCCGGCATCTCATCTCAGCTTGGCCTACTAGTAACATGCGAGGATTGTTCAGCCTGGGGTGTGATCGTGTTCGTTTCCAAGGCGCCGATATGATTGGCGGGATGAGTGTGTAAGTGTTTCACTGAGGCCCCTTCGTCGGCTTGGATTGTTCCCGATACGGTGACATTTCCCCCGACGGCGGCGAACAACATGTAGTCTGGTGAGCAAGTCCCCGGGCCGTCAATTGCAATAGACGGTTCCATGTCCATGTGACCTCTGAGTACATGTTAGACGTTTTGCAGTGCTAATCATATATATAGTTGTATGAAGTCGATCCTCAATGGCGCAGCGAGAGTAGTCCCCATTGCTGTTCTATTCCTTCAAGGGGCCAGCGCACAGCTGTATTATACACGAGTCTGGACTCTGGAGGGCAGTGATTAGATCTGGCAGATGCGGCTTATCTTCGGCCTTTAGTTCCATTTTGTGGTCATCCCGGACCAATACGGTCACAAGGCACTCAAGCTCCGTTGTCTGCTGACCAGTACTAGTGCCGACTAGTAGTACCAGTGGCCAACACTGCCATGCGTATCACCTCGACATCAATGGGGCTGCCGCTTGCAGGTATAAAGTTCACACCAACTTGTGATCGTTAATCGACAAAGCCCCACCTCGAAACATCTGCTGCAATGCCTGACGGTGGTTTTGCAGACGTTTATAACCCTCGCAAGGTCCTTGATGACCCCTCTTTTCGTGTCCTTGGGCCAAATGAGACACCCTCTCCGGATGCCAATATTGCAGCCTTCTACAATCCCGGACATGAAATCCATCTTGTCGAAAAACCACGTCCCAAGCCTGGCCCCGGTCAGGTCTTGCTTCATGTACGTGCTACGGGAATTTGTGGGTATGTGCGATGGCCATTTTTGCACACTCGATTTAACGTTGGCTACTGGTCAACAGGAGTGATGTGCATTTTTGGAAACATGGTCGTGTCGGTGACTCGATGATTGTGACAGACGAGGTGTGTCTATCGATTCTTGTCCTCGGGAGGATAACCAAAGTACCCGATGCAGTGCGGCTCTGGCCACGAGTCCGCTGGGGAAGTCGTGGAGGTTGGAGAAGGTGTCACGCAATGGAAAGCAGGCGAGTATGCTCTACGACAAAACTTGATGATCCGGGAGCTCAACGGCACATTCAGGTGATCGCGTCGCGATCGAGGCAGGTGTACCTTGCTTCAAGCCATCGTGTGACTTCTGCAGGATCGGCAGGTATAATGCATGTACGTGCCATAGCTATATCCCAGGCCCAAGTATTCCTGGATGCTGACACAGAGAACACGTAGGCCCTGACATTGTCTTCTTCTCGACTCCCCCATTCCACGGTGCGTCACATATCGTGAACTGGAAGTACCTGTTAATATTATGTCGCGTTTAACAGGGACACTCACCAGGTGGCATCTCCACCCTGCTGAATGGCTGCATCGTCTGCCCGATTCAGTCTCGTTTGAAGAGGGCTCCTTGTGCGAGCCCCTAGCTGTCGCGCTGGCCGGTATCGAGCGCAGCGGCCTTCGTCTTGGTGACTCCACTCTTATTTGGTACTTCGGATTCATCAATCGCACTCGTATCTCCCTGATGACTTTTCAGTGGTGCTGGGCCCATCGGTTTGGTTTCCTTGCTCTCTGCTAGAGCGGCTGGTGCAGAGCCCATTGTTATTACGGACCTGTTTCAGAGCCGCCTTGATTTCGCAAAGAAACTGGTACCTGGTGTCCACACCGTGCTCGTCGAACGTGGGTCGACACCAAAGGAGTCCGCTGAGAAGATCAAAGCAGCGGCTGAAGGGCCTATCAAACTTGCTCTCGAGTGTTCAGGCGTTGAGAGTAGTATACACACTGCCATTTACGTGAGTAGAGACAATCCTTTGCAAGTAAAATCTCACGAGAAAGAATGATATGCAGTCTGCGCAATTCGGTGGCAAGGTCTTCATCATCGGAGTTGGCAAAAACGAACAAGTGGTAATGCATTGCTTGGACAATGTCATAAATCATCTACATTAACCTTTACCAGTTCCCATTCATGCACCTCAGCGCGAATGAAATCGATATCAGCTTCCAATACCGTTATGCAAGCCAGGCAAGGACATGATTTCATTTCATTCACCTACCATTACTTATAGGATCCCAGTATCCTAAAGCGATTCGGCTCGTAGCAGGTGGTCTCATCAACCTCAAGCCCCTTGTCACCCATCGCTTCAAGCTTGAAGATGCGGTGTCAGCATTCCATGTCGCAGCAGACCCTACACAGGGTGCCATCAAGGTTCAGATCCATGATTAATCAAGCTAAGATGGTGAACGCAGTAAGAAAGATGATTGTGCTTTGTAATGTTGTTTTCCGGCGTACCACTTGAACGATGAAATTGAGCACGTTGTACTGTACATCACGTGATCAGTCAATTGGAATGTCAACAATGAGGTTGTTTCTTCACTTCAGTTTACACGTATCATCGCGCACAACCCAAAGGCCATGTCGAGCCCCGCTAAAATTCGTCAACGAAAGACGATTGGCGCTCCTCCGCGAGCGGAAAGCTACGACAGAGACGACGAGGATCATGTTGACGCGCTCTATCGCAATGCAGTTCGTACCGCCCTGTCCTCTTGATATGTTAGCCGACTATGCTTCCCCTCGCAGCACACTCGAAGCGCGTTCGAGCAGGCTTTGGACACCCCACAGGCAAGTGCTGCAGTCGTGGGTGTTCTCACTGCGGTCGCCTTTATGCTACGATTCTACAAAATCAACCAACCAGACCAAGTAGTGTGCGTGTGTTATTTATTATCAACCTCATCAGAATCTCGAAAACTCATGCATCTACTAGCTTCGATGAAGTTCACTTTGGCAAGTTTGCCTCCTATTATATCCTTCGGCAGTATTACTTCGATGTGCATCCTCCCTTCGCAAAACTTTTGTTTGGACTCGCGGGATGGTTCGTAGGCTTCGATGGTCACTTCTCATTCGAAAGCATTGGAGACAGCTACACCGAGAACCATGTGCCCTACGTTGGGATGCGTGCGCTACCGGCCATTCTTAGCAGTCTAACAGTTCCCGTGGTGTATGCCATCATGAAGGAAACTGGATACTCCACCATTGTTGCCGCATTCTCTGCATCCATTATCCTGTTTGGTGCGTTCATCTTTTCTGCATTCGCTGCCCTCCGCCGCCGCTTCAGTATTCATAAGCTTTAATCTAGACAATGCACACATTGCGCAGGGTCGACTCATTCTTCTCGACGCCGCCCTCATATTCTTCATGGCCCTCACAATCTACTCATACGTGCGCTTCCGTAAACTGCGTTACTGGTATGTCTCATATATTGCACATCCATCCATCCGTATATATATTCATTTCGCCACAGGGAGTTTTCGGTAGAATGGTGGAGCTGGCTCATTGCCACTGGGTTCTTCATGGCTTGCACATGGGGTTCCAAGGTCAACGGCATCCTGACGGTCATCACTATCGGGATTGCTGTCTTAATCGATTTATGGGGCATATTGGATTATCGCAAGGGCTACACTATGGTTAGTAGTCTTGTCAGCAGCGTGACAATTTTGCAAACCGAATTTCTAGGACCATTTCTGGAAGCATTTTGCGGCTCGAGCAATCGGCTTGATCGTCATTCCATTCATCATATATCTCTCATTCTTTTATGTCCACTTCGCTGTGTTGACCCATTCAGGCCCAGGCGACACGTTCATGAGTCCCGCTTTCCAGGAAACGCTGATTGGTAATGAGTTGCTGGTTAGCAGTCAAGGTCAGCGATGAGCCTTGAAATAATTTCCTTGTTCTAACGCTTAATCATAGACCTCCATTACTACGACATTGTCACGATGAAGCACAAGGACACCAAAGTCTTTTTGCACTCACACCCCGACAAATATCCCCTTCAATACGATGACGGGCGTATCAGTACTCAAGGTACGGCGTTGATGTTCTGTGAAGGCAGTGACTGACCTGTGACCAGGCCAGCAAGTGACCGGTTATGGGCATGACGATACGAACAACCACTGGCAAATTATCCCAACAATGGCACTCCCTGAGGCTGGCCGCGGACGAGCTGTCCACCATGATGATGTCATCCAACTACTGCACGTGAACACGGAAACGCTTCTCCTGACCCATGATGTCGCGTCTCCTTTGATGCCTACAAACCAAGAGTTCACTACGTGGTCAAAAGATGATTACTCGCGTCATAACGACACACTATTCTTCGTCCAGCTTGTCGACGGTAATCCAGGAGACGTGTGGAAGAGCAAGTCGAGCCACTTCAGACTCGTGCATGTACCGACGAGGGTCTCGATGTGGACACATACGAAGCAACTCCCGGATTGGGGATTCAAACAACAAGAGATCAATGGTAACAAGAATCCGACTGATAAAAGTGCTGCATGGTTTGTTGACGATGTAGTCGAGAGTGAGGGTAAGTCTGTCAGTCCTTAGATGCAACGTCTCATATCAAAGTCAAATCAGGCAATTTTGATTTCTCTGGAGAAAGAAATGTCCCGCGAGAGCCCAAGAAAATGGGCTTCTTCAAGAAATTTGCCGAGCTACAGCTATTGATGCTCCAACACAACGCCGGTCTTACTGCATCTCATCCCTACGCCAGCGGACCAATCAACTGGCCGTTTCTTCTAAGTGGCATCAGCTTCTGGACAGAGAATGATACACAGAAACAGATTTACCTAATCGGTAATATTCTTGGATGGTGGTCGTGTGTTATCGCAATCTCGATCTATGTGGGTATAGTCGTTGCTGACCTTCTGGCACGACGACGTGGACTCAATCCCGTCCCTGATCGTAAGTCTTTGTGAGCCCCCTAAGAAAAGCTAGCCTGATCGTTTTGCAACAGCTGTCCGCAACCGCCTGTGGAACTCTGCAGGTTTCTTTCTGCTCGTGTGGGCGGTACACTACCTGCCGTTCTTCCTCATGGGCCGTCAACTCTTTATTCACCACTACCTCCCTTCCCACCTTGCATCAGCAATGTTAGCTGGCTCGGTGTTGAGTTTCGTCTTGTCTGATTCCATCAACTATCCCATATCCGTGGCTGGACGTATGACAAGGATGCAGCCTACGCAATATGCGGATCTTGGAGTGAAGGGTCCAACACTAGTTGGAGTCTTTGCTGTTGTTATGTTCACGATGTTCGTGTACATTGCTCCTCTCACTTATGGGGCACCAGGGTACGTTCCTGGAGTGTTTTCTCTGCGTTCTGTTTGTTAATTGATATCGGCAGCCTCGATGGCGAGAGTGTGAACTCGAAGCGTCTCTTATCCTCGTGGACCCTTCATTTCGCTGCCAAGGTCACAGGTGACGCAATTTGATGGATTAAGGACTATTTCATTAGAGCAACTAGCGATGTACATTGTTCATAGTATATATTGGCTTGATAACACGGCGAAAACTTGCATTCAAGATTTGACATTAATGTTATAGCCGGTTTGAGGTTAGAAACACGCGGCCGCCTGTTTGGCTCGCGACCAACTGGCAATATTACAACCGAATATCGGCCCAAGGTTGCCAGAATGTTCAATGCCCCACGACTTGCCCAGCGATACGGCACAACACCAGTTAACGGTCTGGGAAGTAGTTTTGTCGACGAAAACCCACTTGCAATTTCGATTTACGATGACCCATGGAGCGCTGCGCCATCACCCTCTCCACCACCTGTCTATACTACAACCTCGGCATTCGGCGCAGTTATAGGTAACATCCTTGGGAAACATGCACCTTCTCGTGCTTACGCAGTTGGTTTTCAGCCGATGCAGCAGTTCCCGAGACGTACCACAGGGCCTTTGCAGCTGTGGACACCACTAATTCGGGAGAGGTGTCGGTCAACACCCTTTCGCGAGTCCTTGCCACCTCATCGCTCCCAGCTGCAACCATTGATAGGGTAAAGTTGTTCAATTGCATGAGACTGTCCCAGATGTTGATTAGTGGGTAGATTGTAAATCTAGTTAGCACGAAACCTCGAGTCTCGAGACTCGAGTTCTTTGTAGCTTTGGCATTGGTGGCTCTGGCACAGTCGGAGAAAGGTATGCCCGGTATCTCGTACTACTATGATGTCCCGACCTTGAGATGAATGTAACAGACATCAGTGTTGAACAAGTTGTCGCCTTCGCGGCGGAGAACAATCTGCCCACTCCCTCTTTGGACCTCGATGCCCTACAACCTAGCGCTTCCGCCTTCAGCGCTCCATATCCAACTTACAGACAGAATACTGTGCGACCGTCCCCGCTTGGTTACCCAACGGAGGACCCTTGGAATATCCCTCGATATAGTGCTATTACCGGAGGTCCTTCTGATCTCAACCCGCCCCGGGGCGCCACCACTACAAACGGTGCAACATCCACTTTGTCTGGGTCTGGTCTCCCAAAAGACTGGTGGACGAGACAAGAAACCGTCACTGTGACCATTCAAGGACAACAAGGACACCTTCTTCATAGGTATACCGTGTATGAGATCTCAACGGACGTGAGTCCCTGGTATGGACTCTTGCATGGTGTCAGTTGATGAAGTCATGGGTCCATAGCGCGGCCCTCCTGTGCACCGTCGCTATTCCGAATTTGCTTTCTTGTGGGATTGCTTGGTTCGACGATACCCGTTCCGGCTCCTCTCTGCACTTCCGCCAAAGCGACTACAACGTCAGTCTTCAATATCGCCATTTTGCTATCCCTTTTACTGACTTCGCAATTCTGACAGCCGACGCTGCATTCATCGAGCAGAGAAGGTACGTTCAACGAGCCAAAAAAAATCACTATACATTCTTACCGTGGTTACCCAGGAAAGGCCTTGCAAGGTTCCTTAATTCAGTAATGTGAGTGCGTTCGATTGTGTGAACGAGATTTTTGGATAAATGATTCTAGAAATCACCCTGTGATCAAAGAGGATGGTCTTCTTTCTACATTTTTGACGGAACCGTCCTTTGAAATGTGGCGAAAACACAATACGGTCGCTCTTGAGGAGGAGTCCGCTAGTAAGCGAGTCGATCGGATAGAGGAAATGTCTATTCCCAGTGATCTCGAAGAGAAACTTGCGTAGGTGGTGAATCACTAGAATTCTCGAGATGCTGACATTTACGTTCCAGAGTCGTCCGTGGAAAGATGAACCCACTGATTGAACAATGGCAGAAGATATGTGTACTCGCGGAACGCGTCATAAAGAGACGTGAATCAGCTGCGGTATGGGTTTCACCAAATGTTCGCCTTACCTATGTGCCGGCTCACTCCATATTCCCCTTCTGGTCTAATCTGTTGCTAAATATTTCTGGTACCCCTACGCCGGTATCACAAATGTCGGGTTCTGGGCATTCTGTACGAATTGACGGCTCTTTTGAACCCGACGTGTTCGATGAGCAGGCTGACCTAGCACGCCTGACGAACGTTTTAAGAGTTGTTGTTGAAGTTAACGAGAGGTGTTGGAGAGGTGAAGATTGCGAGCTTTGCGATGGCGTGCGGATGGGAATTGGACGCATCGCCGAACATACGCAACAGCAATCTGATCTGTTAGAGCAGCGCGTACGTTCTCCTTTCTTTTCTCAGGTCGGAGCTAGGACTGAATCCAACAGACACACACTCTGCTACGGTCGACGCTAGAGTCTCTGAAGGTAACCTAAGTGGTTAGCCTTTTGTTGGTCGCTTGTTCACAATGAATTTTCAGAGCCAACGAGACCTTTACATAGCTATGCGGGATCTGTTTGTCAGGCATGATCGTCTTGCGGTTGATAATGTCGAGCGCATCAAGAAACGGGTGGACTCGAACTCAATGAAGCTTGAAGGCATTAAAGCAACCAAGAAAGATGGGTGGCAAGAGGACGCCGATAGAGTGGTCGTCCTCATCGAGAAAGACCAGGCAACCATCGCGTCACTTCTTAACCGACGGGTATTCATTCGAGCATGGTGAGTATATCCACACCATCGATGGGCCATCGCTGACGCTATGGAAGCATGTGGCACGAATTACGTGTCGTGCTCCATAACAAGGAGAACGCGCTTCTTTCAAAGCTGGTGCAGACGTTGGCGCACGAAGAGCAAACGTTTGTGGATAACATGTTGGCTAATTGGGTGTCATTGGGGAATGCAGTGGACGAGATGCCATTCGAATAGTGATGCTCTGATGTACATCTTGACTTACTTATGAACGGACTGGAACTTGTTTGTAGCTCAACATTTGACTAAGGATCTCGGACACGTCGAAACGCACACCATCTATCGATCTATCACACGCCATGGATGGTTTCGATGACTTGCTTGCACCCTCACGAAGCATACTCGAAGAGAACCCGTTTGAAGACCCATTTGCCAAACCACGTTCGGATTCTCCGGACCCTTGGTCCACCTTCGGGCAACAACAACACTCGCTGCCCTCTCAGTCCGATATCGACTACTTCAAATCAGGTTTCGAGGACCATCCCAGCACGACACAGACGACTGAATCGCTTTTCACGAGTGACTATGGTTATAGCGAGCGAAGCAGCGTCACGGCGCCGGCCGACCCACTGGATGCAGCTACAGTGACAGCAGAGGACCACGAAGACGAGCAGAGCGCAGGCCATAGTGATGCACATCTGGATACAGCGACGTCACGAACCCCTGGCTTTGGGATATTCACGTCGAGCGTAGAGGACCAGTCTCAGACAGTAGTAGAACCAGGGTCCGACTCGCCTCTCCACGACAAGACGCCTCCGACTCCATCTGCCGACGAGGCTGATACTGCTGTCACGTCATTATTGCGGGTGGAGGAGCCTACACCCTCACAATTGTCGTCCCCCCAAGAACCTATTTCCTCGACTACGTCTCCCGAGCGCGCGGTAGTCTCGCCCCTGGACCAGGAATCCCCTCCCAGCATTGACCATGCATTTGCGAGCCTTGCACTTGGGGGTGAGAGCCATGGCGGATGGCAGACAGGGTGGGGTGGCCACGACCACGCTGCCACCACCCCGATTCTTCCTACACCAACCGCTAACAGTGACGACGACGACGACGACGACACACCTATAGGACAGACGGCACGATTCAGAAATGCTGGATCTCCTCAGGTGGGTACTCCCAGTTGTCGAGCTATGATAGAACGCTGATCTCATTTGGATGCATAGCCGTCTGGATTTCCTGCTGCGTCTAAACATAGCGAAGGACCAGTCCCGCCTCTTTTTGTTATCTCGGTGGAGGACCCACAAAAGGTCGGGGCTCCCATCAGAGCTCACACTCTTTATACTGTACACACCCGGGTATGTTCTTACTTACTGGTCGATTCGCCCACCTCACGCGGTGCTCCGGTTCATGCCAGACCTCTTCCCCCCTCTTTTCCAAAGCAACGTTCTCCGTTCTCCGTCGATACTCTGATTTCCTATGGCTGTATGAAACCCTCTCCATGAACAATCCCGGGGTTGTCGTTCCACCCGTACCCGAAAAGAATCCTTTTGGGCGGTTTGATGAGCAATTCGTACAGCAGCGGCGCTCAGCACTTGAAAAATGTGTACAAAAGATGGCAAACCACCCCGTGTTGTGCAAGGACCCAGACCTCAGGTTTTTCTTGGAGAACGACAACTTTGTGTTAGACGTTAGTGCCTTTAGGAGTGCCTTTCTTCTGTAGTTAATGGGCTTTGTTATTTTGCAGATCAAGCAAAGAAAAGCCGAGATGGCTCACGAGAAAGGGGGACTTATGGCATCGATTGGACAGACGTTGGCTGGTCCTCGGTTCCATGAAACAGATGAGGTGAGCATGATGATGTACACGCTAACAATTGTCCGAAACGCGCATCTTATCCAGTGGTTTGACAAACAACGCGCCTACCTCGACGGACTGGAATCCCAATTACGCGGTCTCGTCAAGAGTATCGAGATCGTTGCAAAACAACGAGCTGGTGTGCATGTTTTCTGTCTCATTTTTACTTACTAATAATTCTACAGAACTTGCTTCCGCTACGGGCGAATTCGCGACGGCCGTTGGAGAGTTGTCAGCATCTGAACTCGGAGAACAGTTGCAGCAAACACTTGGTGCACTGGCGAACGTCGAACAAGCAGCAGCAGAAGGCCAGAACGTACAGTCGCAGCAGGACATGATGACACTCATGAGCACAGGTATCTCTTTCATCTTCAAACCATCCAAAGAAGTATCTCATCATAGAACAGCGGACGAGTACTCAAGGCTCATTAACTCTGTTCGGGTATGTTTGATTCATTTGGATTGAGTGCACGATTTAAACCTGGATACGAAGCTGGCTTTCAACTCCCGTGTGCGAACGTACACCAGCCTGCAAAACGCAGATGCAGAGGTCCGGCGTGCACGGCAAATGCACGAACGCACCCGGGCACAGGGGCGCCTTCCAACTGAGCGGGTGGGCCACACCGTTAGTTTAGTTGCCGAGGTATGTTACGCCATATGTACTATCTCCGATCGTGTTTGTCACTAAGGATGATACATTGCATAGGCCGAGCGCCGCGCCCTGGATGCGAAGCACGAATTTGATCAATGTTCCAAGCTGATCAAATCGGAGATGAGGCGATTTGAACAGGAACGGATTGACGATTTTAAGGATGCTTTGCAAGCTTTTTTGAATGGTATGATTTCACGGCAGAAAGAGGTGAGTGGACTGCGGTAGTGACGACTGGGCAAGTTTGATGAATGTGGTCACAGCTTATCTCTGCCTGGGAGAACTATCAACAAATGCTGCTGAAAGGAATTGGTGGGCCTACACCAGAGAGAGGAGTGGTAGTGCAAGGTTCCACTTGAGACATGATTACGTAACACGTAGTTTGCCGCGCCGCGCCGTGCGGCAGTGTGCATGGACGCATCTGAAATCGAGCGCTCGTCATAGCCGCGTCGGCGTGGCCATCCCGCACTCATGCCAAGTCTCTTCTCAGCGCTCTTTCAACAACCCATGTCGGCGTTGCCATCTATGAGGGATGAGCCCTTGCTTACATCGACCTCGCGCGAGGGCACGCGAGATAAATGCGAACTTCAGATAGAGGGTATGACTTGCGGTGCATGCGTAGAAGTGAGTCAATTCGCGCTCACTTGTAGTCGCATTCAAACCTCTCGTAGTCGATCGAAGGAGTGCTCCGAACACAACCTGGCATATACTCTGCAAAGGTGGCCCTCCTTGCTGAACGCGGTGTCATCGAATACGACCCAACAGTGTGGACCGAAGAGAAGATCATCAATGTAACTCTAGCTATCATGCCATTCCTTTCTTTGCTCACCGTCTCTCTTGTGTAGGAAATATCTGACATTGGATTCGATGCGACTCTCATTCCTGAAGCTCGGTCAGACACAGTCACACTCCGAATATATGGCATGACCTGCTCGTCATGTACTTCTACCGTCGAGAACGGCCTCCGCGACATTCCTGGCATCAACAATGTCGCAGTCTCTCTTGCTACAGAGACCGCAAAGATCGACTTCGAACCTGGTGTCATTGGTCCACGAGAAATGGTCGACAGAATCGAAGAAATGGGCTTTGACGCTCTACTTTCGGATCATCAGGATGCTACTCAGCAACAGTCTCTCGCGAGGACGAAAGAAATTCAAGAATGGTTTAGTCGTCTCAAATGGAGCGTCACCTTTGCCCTCCCCGTCTTCTTCCTGAGCATGATCGCACCTCACATAGGCTTTTTACGTCCGTTTGTCAGATATCGTTTGTTCAACGGCATCTATCTCACCGACATTCTCATACTCGCTTTTACTACCCCCGCACAATTTTGGATTGGTCGGAAATTCTATCGTTCCGCATTCAAGGCACTCAAACATAGAAGCCCCACCATGGATGTCCTCATCATGCTCGGAACGTCTGCTGCATATTTTTATTCCATTGTTGCCATGCTTTTTGCAGCCTTCGATACTACCCCCGATTTCCGTCCCTTTGTCTTCTTTGACACGAGTACCATGCTCATCATGTTCGTCTCTCTCGGACGCTGGCTAGAGAACCGCGCAAAGGGCAAGACTAGTGCCGCACTCACAGATCTCATGGCTCTCGCGCCGACAATGGCTACCATCTACACAGATGCGCCAGGATGTACCCAGGAGAAGCGTATCCCCACAGAGCTCGTGCAAGTAGGTGACACGGTCAAGCTTGTCCCAGGGGACAAAGTACCAGCGGATGGTACCGTCATCCGTGGTTCCTCTTCCGTCGACGAAAGCGCCATCACCGGAGAACCCATTCCCATTCTCAAACAGGCCGGGGATGCAGTCATCGGTGGCACTGTCAATGGCTTGGGAACGTTCGACATGCTCGTCACGCGTGCAGGCAAAGATACTGCGCTCGCGCAGATCGTCAGACTCGTCGAGGAAACCCAAACTTCCAAGGCCCCTATCCAGGCACTCGCAGACCGCGTTGCGGGGTACTTTGTACCGGCGGTGATCACACTCTCTGTTCTCACGTTCGTGGCATGGATGATTATTGCGAATGTACTCAGTGTGGAAGCATTACCCAAGATGTTCCATCGACACGGGGCAAGTAAGCTTGCTGTGTGTTTGCAGATGTGTATATCGGTGGTTGTGGTGGCTTGTCCTTGCGCGTTGGGACTGAGTACACCAACTGCCCTTATGGTGGGGACTGGGGTGGGAGCCAAGAACGGTATTCTGATCAAAGGCGGGAGGGCGTTGGAAGCGAGCCGATCTATCAAGCGGATACTGCTCGACAAAACCGGTACAGTCACCGAGGGTAAACTTGGCGTCACAGGGCTGGTATGGGTTCCTCCGCGAGACTGTCATCTGGCCGATGGAACCGCCGGACCGCGCACGCTCACAGTCCAGTGTGCAGACGGGGTGACGACTCGCGCAGCTGTTATCGCAATGTTATCAGCAACCGAAGCACGTTCAGAACACCCTCTCGCCAAGGCTATCGCAGTATACGGCAAGGATCTCTTGAGGGAATGTGAACTCGACGCTCCCCAACCTACGGTAGAGTCGTTCGAGAGCACCACTGGGGCTGGTGTCAGAGCTGTCCTTTCCCTCTCCGCATCAAAATACACGCTTTTGGTTGGCACTCCCAGATTTGTCACACAATCCGAAGAGGCGATACTGCCCGCCACGTTGTCCAACTTCGAGGCACGAGAGAGTCCCATGGCACGAACGGTCGTCTACGTATCGATGGGTCGTGGCTCTTCTTTCCCTGCTCCGATCCTAGCGCTATCCCTTTCAGACGCGCCCAAGCCGTCATCGGCACAAGCCATCAGGGCTTTACGGAGGATGGGTATTGACGTTGGTATGATGACGGGTGATGGGATGAACACTGCTTTGGCCGTGGCGAAACAGGTGGGCATTCGACCCGATGATGTATGGGCGAATATGAGTCCAAAGGGCAAGGCTTCGCTTGTGACCGAGATCATGGGGAGGGGAGGGGGAGGAGTCGCTATGGTAAGCTTCGATTTGCTCCATCTTCCTCTTTAGCCTGATTTCTTGGACTACAACAGGTTGGAGACGGGATCAACGACTCCCCTGCGCTAGTTGCTGCCACCGTTGGCATCGCCCTTAATTCTGGCACGTCGGTTGCCATTGAAGCAGCGGACATTGTCCTCATGCGTTCTGATCTCCTTGATGTCGTTGCGTCCCTCCACCTTTCTCGCGCCATCTTCCGTACGATCCGCAGGAACCTCGCGTGGGCGTGCATCTACAACTTGTTAGGGATTCCGCTCGCGATGGGGGTACTTCTTCCCTTTGGATTCTATATCCATCCGATGATGGCAGGTGCTGCGATGGCGTTCTCGAGTGTGAGTGTGGTGACCAGTTCGCTGTTGTTGAGGCGGTGGAGAAGACCGATGGAGAGTGTCTTGCAAGGGGAAGAAGTGGAAGTGGAAGAGAAGCTGAGTGGGTGGCGATGGGGCGGAAGGCTGTGGGGAAGCGTCCAGAGTGCGGCATGGGGAACCTGGGAGTCGGCGGTGAACGGGAGGGCGTCGGTGGCAGGGTATAGTCAATTACCGATCGAATTGAGCGAATCTGTTTGATTTATTTCATGTATTTATTGAGTTTGTACGGCTAGAACAACAACGTTGCTGGATCGATGTCGCCCGGCTTCCTCCATTGACACTCACTGCGCAAGGTATATTTCACCGACAATGTCTGCTCTCGGAAGCGTGTTCTTGGGAGATTTCCAGAGACACCGTGTGTTATCGTCTACACCACCATCATCCCCACCGCCCGTCAGTAGCTTCGACGGAAGCACGACGATCATGGCCGTCGCGTCATCCGAGCACCTGGAAGACGTCCTCGAATCCCTCGATGGCACCGAATCTCCCGCCAAGACGTCCGAGTCGGCGTCACCCCCCGAAGGGCGTGATCCGACGGGGCCCACCCACATCGACCCCGTTCTCTCGTTAGAACTGCGTCTGCGCTGGCTAGAGGCGCTCCTCCTCGGCGTCCGACAGGACGCGCGCGATCGCAAGGGACGCGAAAAACCGTCCGAGCTCAAACCCGGCGAAAGCCTCATCCAGCTCGCCGGGAACGTTCAACGTCGGTTAAACGCCGTCGTCGAGTCCAACGACGGCCTGAACAAGTTTATGCATCAATGTACGTGTACGCCGTGGTCACCACAGCGTCGTCGAGTCGTCGGACACTGACTCGCCATAGATGACCAGCACGCACAGTGGCTCACGCCCGCGTTTGCTCTCTCCGGGACGATGCAGGGGCCTGCGCCGACGTACGAGAACATGTCTGCAGAGGAACTCGACGCCTTGCTTTCAGACATGGAACCCGACGTCCGTGCCGCTGACCGCGATATGCGCGAGATCGAGTTGCTCGAGCAAAAAGGGGTCCTGTCAGCTGGAAAGCTAGCGGGTACGCGCTGCGTTTCCCCTCATCTCCTCGACCTGCTGACGCGGCGTGTTTTTTGCTCAGATTATGAAGCATTGCAACCGAGATTGCATGCGCTGCTCGCAGCGCAGGAGCAAGACATGAAATTGGCTGCTTGTCTGGAGAAACGGATCGCTACCCTGGTGGAACGTCACGCAACGCATGTGAGCTGTTTCTTTGATCGATGAACGCTCTCGTGTTCAAAATGCCTTTTTCTGTGTTCCAGGTAGACACGCTTTCGGAGCTTTTCGTCGCCTGGGATGACGTTCTCACTGAGACGGAGAGCAAAGTCAAAAGGTTGGAACGAGACAAGGAGGAACGACGACGGTTAGGATACGCGTAAACTCTCCTTCCCTCCGCACTCGAGCTCATCTACGATCGTGTTGCATAATGATACTCCGTATAAACACATAAGTAATCGACTTTATTACTCTCCCTGCTCTCTGGCCCCAAAAATAAGTATTTGTACGTGATGGCACCATGGGTACTAATTCCAGAGGGAATCTGATATCGGGGAATGGGGTAACATACAACTGAAACAAAGAGAGTAAGAACATCCATGGCTGAGGCTGTGGGCATGCTCACAGCAACGCAGCCAGATGGAAATTACAACGTCACAGGAAAGTACAATAAAGAATCGCGATCGAAAACCACCAAAAGAGCGAGAGAGCAGGGCCGGCGATAAATAACACACAACGAGCAAGACAACCAAGGTCGGCTGAAGGAGGGAGATCTGGGACGTTAGTCCCGTGCCATCCAGTCGGCGCTCCGAGAGACCAGCTCAATTGAATTGTCCATGGTCCAAAACAGGCGCTCAGTAGTGCTACGATTGCTCCAGCTCTTCTGGTCGCGCAGTATCATAGCCTACGAGAGTATGTTAGAGTTTGTTTCCAAAGATAAAGAACTTCATGCTTACTTGCTGTGCGCCAAAGTTCCGTTGGTCGTGAGCAAATAGCTCAACGTTTTCCTCCAGCGCCTCTGACAAAATCTGGAGGTCCTGCAGGATAGCTTGCATCGCACGGACTGCCGCGAGACCAAGAATTTCTTTCCGGTTGCGTACCGTGGAACCGTCGTTATTGGGCATCGGCAAAGTCTTGGATACATTTTGGAGGACAGTTTGGAGGATACGTTTCGTCTCGTTCATGATTTTCTGTGCTTGTGGGAAGTTTTTCCTCGAGACTAAGACGAGCGCGCGGGTGATCATGTCCGATGCAAGGAGTTCCATACGGCGCCGTACAATGACAGGGTCTGAGGGTTTTGGGAATTTTGGCGAGGCAGGTGCAGCCATAGGCAGGAGTGTGATAGTTAACAGCACGGGATGTGCAAGTCGAGACACCTGCTTCGTTGCAGCAGGGTCGTAGAAAGACCCGTCCACCTCGAATACAGGTACCTCATCGATCATTCGATCCATCATGCCGTCCACAAGATTCGGAGAATCTTCGATCGCTAGTGAGTCGAGGCCCATGGACTGCACGAACTGATCGGTTGCATTGAGAGTCCGACTACCGTTTTGGCCGGCTCCTACACGACGGCTTTCGGTATTATCGAGTTCGCACTCGATGAGCATCTCTTTGCATTCTCCATACCGCAGCTCACCAACGTCGATGTCGACGTTGTGGCCGTCAGTGGACAGAATTGACGAGGGACCGCCAGAGACCTTGCGAATGCGGAAGCGTTGCCCATCGATGATCTTCATGTGGAGTTTCATGTTGATCAGGCCTATTGACATCATACCACCCACGCAACCGGCAAGGCACGCCCGAAGATCATACCAATCCTTGACAAACGTGTAGGTTCCACTGGTGTGGTTCGACATAAGCCAGAGGGAGGCGGGGTCATGCGAGCGACCATAGCCGAATGAATGGATAGGCATATTGGCTGCCTCGGCGCGAGCAAGAACCAGATCCATCTGAGCACGTCTTGTGCTATCCGAAGCGTCGCTGACGAGTATCATCCCTGAGATGGGATTACGTGACTTGCGTTGCAATACGACGTCAAGGCCTATGTGGCATCAGTAAGTCTTGCTCGTGGATGTAGACGAGGAGATCACTAACCGTGATTCACAGCAGTTACTACGTCGGTCTTTTCGTCTTTGGAGGCTCTGACCAAGAATTCGTCCTCCATGCCCTGATTGCTGTCCGTGCGTCCGATTTCGTCGATGAATTTCTGCAATCTGTTTCTGCTATGGGTCCGCCCTGGGCAGAGGTAAGGCGTTTTCCGCACTCGGCCCCCTGTCCCGACTTCGAAGGTCACCAGGCTCAATCGATCTTTTATTCCAACAGAAGCAAGAATAAAGTCGAGCGAGGTTTTGATGACACGTATTTTGAGATCTGCAGTGCTGCGAGGTGAATTTGGAGGAGGTAAGGAAATGATGAGGATCAAGTCAAGGGGTGGATGAGGGATCGGCGCAAGGGAATTGGATGGTTCCGACGATACATGTGGTGTTACAATGCCAGAAGGTCGGGTGTCATAACGAAGCATCGCATCCTCCTCGCTCAGGGTCTGTAGTTTGTTCGGCACCGGTCGCTGATTGACCGAGCCTTGTGACGTGGCCGATGACCGTAAGGATGCATGGAGAAGGCTGTCCGCAGTGCTCGGTGTGGTGGAAGCCGTGCTACCACTCATCATACGAGCTGCCTTTTCTGAACCGCCAAATTCATCCATGTCCAAACCACGACCAAATGCAGGAGGAGAATGTCTTGCTTGTTGCTGTTGAAAAGAGGTAACAAGAGCTTGGATCTGGCTTCTCCACGACTCAAGCGAAGAGCGATCTTTGAAGACGAGAATGAAGGAATCCAAGCGTTCGTCTTCCATCTCGATCGTAAGACTCATATCTCCGGTTGTGCCCGTAGTAATCCGCTTGATGTGCCGCACGTAGATACGCCCCTTCAGCCTGAGAACTCCTCTCGACTGGCTGCTTGAAGTAGAAATAGCGGTCGACGAGTCGTTAAACGCAGGAGAATGCAAGAAGCGACCGAGTGAACGTTTCTTCTCTTCTACTACGCAGATAATAGCTTCCTTGAATAAATAGACGAAAAATTCCCGGACAAGGGCATCGCGGCGGACGGAGAGTAAATCGTACATCTGCAAAGGGCCAAGCCCAGACAGCGCGTGACCCTTCCAATCAATAATTCGATTTCTGAGATCGTCGACAATCGCGGTGAAAGGGGAGTCTTCTTCAGCAGCCTGTGACGGCGCGTAGCGTGAGGATTCCGTATCGGCAGTATTGTATGCAGGAGCCCATCCATCAGACGATGGATATTGCGGGGGCTGTCGCTCTGCCCGTGATGGTGGTTGAGATAGCTCGGTATCTTGTCGTGTATGTGCCGAGGTGTTTCGAAGGGGAAATGGTTCCGACACGACTGGGCTGGGTATATATGATGTGTTGCGCCTTGCGGGAAGTTCGATTATGACAATACAAGTGAGGGGCTGGGAGGCATCTCCAGATCTGACAATGGAGGAGAATTCAGGTCGGACCTGAATAGAAGGAGCGACGATATAGTGAGAATCACTGGGAGTTGATTTTACAGAGACGGCATGATCGGTGGGGTCGTCATCCATGGGGTTGAATGGGGTTATCGTGCTTTGCGGTGGAACGCGGCGATTTCGTGAGGCCGATGAATCGCGGCCGGGATAAACTGCGGGGGCGCTGGGGTCACCCATGCCTGTGAGAGCAGCCAATTCTATGGACGGATTCAGAAATGAAAACTGGTGGACTTGTGTATACTGACTGTTGGTTTTGGTATTGTCGCCATCGCCAAGTTTCATGGGGCGGCGGCAGACACCGCACACGCCCAAGTTGGACTTGCGGGGGACAGCAGACTTGGATTGGGCGGGCAGAGGACCATAAACGGCAGTGAAACAGGCCTACGCAACGGAGAGATAACAGAGTGTGAGACTCAGGAGATCTGGGTACCTACCTCGTGCAGTGAGTGGCCGCATTCGGGAACGACATGAGGCTTTTCCCCTGGCAACCTGAAGCTGAAACTGAGGGGCTCGAGGCAGACGGGACATTCCTGTTCGTCGTCGAGGGTATCGTGATTTGCGGCGTGCGGGAGTGGTGGTGGCATGGGTGGGTAAGGATGATGATCGAAAGAGTCGGTGGAGTGAAGGGAGACTGCCGAAGGAGAAGGAGAGGGTTTGCGCTGGAAAACGGACTGGAAGCCCTTGAGGGTTGAATTCTTGAAAGTGGGCGCCTTTGGGGCCGAGCGAGGGGAGGCGAAGGTGGGAGAAAGAGGGACGTGATGGGTGTCCAAGGATGGCGGATCCGTCTGATTTCGGGATAACCAAGAAGGGGTGTGTGAGCTGGGAGAGGACCGCATGAAATGAGTCGAACAACACAACCGCCCGTGAACTTGAGCGGTGGTAGTAGAAATGGAAAAAAAGAGAAATGGGTATTACGGCTGAGTCGTATGTTGAAACGACTTTGCATAACATATGACTTCGCTTAGACTGCAACTTCCTGCTCAACGGTGACAACGGCTTAATGTCCGCCACCGTCGACGTTGTCGTACATATTGTTCCGCATTTGCAGAGTACATGGTATACTAGTAACTTGACGACCAAGGACGCTTCCCGAGTTCCCTCGTAGTAGGAACGAAGTGGATGCCCTCCATGCTTGTCGGACATCATGTGAAATCACCATCCCGCCCATTGCCCGATAAGAGGCTGTGTCCGACAGGCCTGGTGACAAATCTCCCGCCCAACCCCCGGGCCCGAGGCATGAGACCGGGTGACTCTTAAACCACTTCCTGTCCCGTCGACTCCAATATGGCCTCGACTGAGCAACCCCTCTCTGCTGCATACCATGAGTTCCCTGCACCCATAAAATCATCCTCGGCCGGGTTTGATTTCCATGGCAAGTCTACCAGAGCTTCTCCTTCCATGTTGCTGAGGATGGCGTAGTATATTGGATATCCAGTTCCCATGAACAGACCGAATATGCAAGCCAGCTCCACGCGCGTATCGGTCGCGAGTTCCCAGAGGCAGGGGCTTCCTTACTGTTGCGTTTCCTTTGCTTATCTACCCTACAGTTCCCCCTCGGTCACTTTTGGGACAGACCTGTCGGTATGTCGTCAACCCACTCGTTGTGCACATGCTTGACCCGCCGATCAGGGCCTCACCCAACCACCATGTTCCAGGTCAACACGTTCACTCCCCATCAAACAGGAGCACTTTTTGCCTGGCTCGTCGTGAATCGTGGCCCGTGCGAGTATGTGGTTCAGCCAACGGTACTACAAGATGATTGCTAATGCCATGCATTCACCAGCGTCTTCGTTCACCCGAACACCGGTAACGCATACAGGGACCACGCGGAGCTCGCGACATGGATTGGGAAACCCTGGCCGTTACGCTTGGATGTATTGAAACACTCCCCATTATCTTGAAGAACTAGTCACGCGATGTTTGTCGCCAATAAACATGTCTGTATCTTGCTGTGTGGCGCTCGTCATCTTTGGCCGCACTTATCAGAAGCTGTAGTAGTATTACGTAGGGTAATACACAGCACTCCAACCTACTTAGCGGCGCGAGTTCCGATCCGGAGCCGTCATAAGCGTAGCCGACCCACTTGATTCTTGTCCACCATCCACCATCTTCCATTGACATGGCCAATTCACGTCACATTCTAGACAGTGCCCTCGACGCTGTGGGCAATACCCCCCTCATCCGACTGGACAGGATCGCCGCTGAAGAGGGTCTCAAATGCAACCTCCGTATGTACTTGCCACCATCTCGCTCACTGTTCGGAAGCATGAATACCCTTCGCTTAGTGGGCAAGCTTGAATGCCTCTCTGTGGGCGGCTCAGTCAAGGACAGAATCGCAAAGGCCATGGTGCTGGCTGCGGAGAAGGAGGGAAAGCTTGTTCCTGGACAAAGCGTCGTCATCGAACCGACTTCTGGCAACACCGGTCTGTTCCTTCACATATCTTGCATGTAGCCCTATCTGAGACGAGAGGGACGAACAGGTATCGGTCTCGCCATGGCATGTGCGGTCAAGGTATTATCAACCCCTCTTCCTTGAACAGTTACTGAATACGGCAGATATAACTTAGGGTTATTCCGTCATCATAACCTTGCCCAATAAGATGTCGCGAGAGAAGGAAGCGCTCCTTCGAGCGCTCGGAGCCCAAGTCATCCGCACGCCTGATACCGAACCGTGGGACTCCCCCAATAGCCATATAGGTAGAATTCACATAGTATCTCCTGCACCTCTCGTGGCTGAATTCCCCGACGATCGCAGGAGTGGCGCAGAGGCTCCAGCGTGAAATTCCGCATGCAGTCATTCTTGATCAGTATCGCAACGTATGTATCGCAGCTCGTTGGGTTTTGAGTGACTTCTTACGGTCAACAGCCAAACAACCCGCTCGCCCATGAATACACGACTGGGCCAGAGATTATCGACGCAGTCATTTCCACTCCATCGACTTCATCGAGACCATCGTCCATGAAGGTCGATGCTTTCATCGCCGGTGCAGGTACCGGAGGCACCATCACCGGAATTTCTCGCGCGTTGAAGAAAACCCACAATTCTGACTGCATGGTCGTTGGGATTGATCCAGTTCGTGTCATTCAATGCCGCATACATCGTGGTTACTGACGTGTGATTGTAGGTTGGCAGCATTCTCGCGTTTCCTGATACCCTCAATGATCACGGCGATGGCAAACCGTATGTCGTCGAGGGCATTGGTTACGACTTTATTCCAGAAGTCCTCTCGAGGGATCCAGGCGACGTTGACACTTGGCAAAAGGCAACCGACCAAGAGGCCTTTAAAGCCGTCCAACGCCTCATGAGGAAGGAGGGACTCCTTGTTGGCGGCAGTAGTGGCAGTGCACTCAGTGGTGCTCTAGCCTGGTTGAAGTCCGAGCAAGGACGCAAGTTCGCTGAGACAGAAGGCATGAATGTTGTTGTGTTGTTGCCTGATGGGTGAGCACACTGGACTGTCTGGGGAAAAGCTCTGACTAAAATCCACTCAGTATTCGGAATTATATGAGCAAGGAGTGGTTCTTGAACTTTGCGCTGCACTCAGAACCATCCCCTCTTGCGAGCCAGTCTGGTGGGGTGGAAGCGTTGGAGGCATCAATGCAACACGCGTCGTTATAGGCTGAAGCAGATCAAGTGAGCTGGACAATCACTGAACATTGAGGTATACCAGTACGTCAGAGAGCATCGCCGTTCAATTTTGGGTATTCATAAGTAACATTAGCATGTATATGTTTTGATTTGGTGGTCAATGATAATTACGACTCCAAGAATTACTCTATTGATGAATGCATGCAGGAATGGACCAATACTGTCACTTGGACTGTAATTCAACCGTGTTCTTGAAAGCACCTAACAGAGCTGATAACTGGATCTTCTCACTGGCACCAGTTGATAGTCTGTGTCTGGAGGAAAAACAAACTCGTCGAGGAATCAGCAGATGTTATTGTGTGTTACTCACTCTGTGGTTGCAATGAAGTCCAGCAGGTACACTCGGGCCTGGGGCTTGAAATCGATCGTTTCCGCATACTCGTACGCACCAGAAAGCAAGTCTTGCAGTGCAAGTCCTCGCTCGGTCTTCAGGGCCGTTATCACTGTAAATGCACATTAGTTCCAACCACGTCGATGGCAAGCGACATACTTTGAATGGACGTCGTGAATTCATCTGAGAGCATAGAGTTGACTATCGTCTCGATGTCCGATGGATGTGGGCTTCCAGTACAGTTGTAGATTTCCGTCTCCCCTACAGTGTCATAGGCAGCATGGCATGCCTGCAGGATATTCAGTGCTCGTCGCATATCACCCTTTGAGAGTTTAAGGAGCGCCTGCTTTCCATCAGGGGTTAATTTCACACTAATATGTGTTAGATGCGCCTGCGTGGAGGGATCATATTGTTCGACACTCACCCTTCGGCTTCTACGACAATGTCCACTCTTTTCTCAACCTCCACCATGGGTAGAGGAGAGAACCGGAACCTTGTGCATCGACTTTGAATCGCAGGGGCAATCTTGTTCACGTAATTACAAATGATGCAGAAACGAACGTTTTTGGTGTATTGCTCGATGACACGGCGGAGAGCTGCTTGGGCTGCCTGTGTCATCATGTCCGCTTCATCGAGGACGATCAGCTTGTAGCCCTTTGAGAACAGCGTGCGTGTTTCAGCGAATTGTTTGATTTGTTCGCGTACGACGTCAATCCCTCGGTCGTCCGAAGCGTTAAGCTAACATGATCTCAGAGCGTTGCGAGGAGTCCGCTAAAGACGCGCCCACCTCAAGGATTTGCTTCCTATACTCGGCGCCATATATTCGTCTTGCAACAGCCAATATAGTCGATGTCTTCCCGGTGCCTGGTGGGCCATAGAAGAGCAAGTGTGGCAATCTGTTTTTCTCGATAAACCTCTCGACTGCAGTCAAACATGAGCCATTTGAAAAACGATCCGAAGACGATGCCCACTCGTAGTAGTGATGTCTTTGTGAGAAACGACGTCATCGAGCGTGACTGGTCGGTATTTTTCTACCCTGAAAGGATGAATATGAAGATGTGAGCCAAGGACGCGCCGGACGAGGGACATACCAGGGCAATGTATCGCGGTCAGAAGACGCGCAAATGTCTACAGCTTTCTCCTTCCCTTTGGATGCAGAAGGAGTAACAGCATCCATGTCCATTTCGACGTCGCTGTCCATCGCTTTTCTAGTTCTGAACTGAGACACTCGCGGTAAACGCGACCGTCGACCGTGACGCGACGCGACATGTACTCATTACATAATCATACGTCTTAGTCATGCGCATCCTAAAGTAAATTTACCGCGCACGGACCATCAACAGAAGATTAAGGTTTCGAGACGCCACGCCGATAACTCTCCTCCTGACTACGACGACGGCACTAGCTTTTGTCGACGACTCCACCGTTTAGTTCGTTGGACAGACAGAGGCATCCGAAAAGATGCAGATTTTCGTCAAGACGTACGTTCGCTGTCCTCCAACGTCATCACAGGATGTATTGACCGACGAATGCAGCCTTACGGGCAAGACCATCACCCTCGAGGTCGAGTCCTCTGACACCATCGATAATGTCAAGGCCAAGATTCAAGACAAGGAAGGGTATGTTAATCATCCCTTCCATCGATCTAATCATTTCATGGTTGTATAGTATCCCCCCCGACCAGCAGCGTCTGATCTTTGCCGGCAAGCAGCTCGAAGACGGTCGCACCCTCAGCGACTACAACATCCAAAAGGAATCTACCCTCCACTTGGTGCTCCGCCTTCGTGGTGGTGCCAAGAAGCGCAAGAAGAAGACGTACAACGTTAGCCTCAGTGTCCCCGTTGTTCAGTTTGATACTGACATGCGAATGGCGATTTAGACCCCCAAGAAGATCAAGCACAAGCGCAAGAAGGTCAAGATGTCCATCCTCAAGTACTACCAGGTGGACTCGGATGGCAGGGTCAAGCGTCTCCGTCGCGAGTGCCCCACTGCCGAGTGTGGTGCGGGTGTCTTCGTACGTGCTCCTGAGATGTTTTTTTTTGTTTCACATTTTGTCTAATTTATGCTGCTTTGTAGATGGCCTTCCACAAAGACCGCCAGTATTGTGGCAAGTGCGGTCTGACGTACACTTTCGCCCCTGGCACGAAGCCGCCCGTTATGTAGATTGAACTGTTGTCTCGATATGTTGTATGCGTAGGACCGAATGTCACTCATATGAACACGCATTGAGGATGTACATCAATCAAGTGACTACGAACGAACTCGTCGAACCATTGCGAGCTACAAGGTAGGAGCACATCCTAATCTACATGGTCTATGTCTATGGTCCTTGTCTGGATCTAGATAATCTATGTCTATCATGACGGTCTATATCTATATATCTAAGTTGCACGTCGCTATAAGTTTCCATGAACAAGATTCGGGACAGTGGCTTGAACAGCAGCCCATGCATCTTCATGTTCGCCGTCAAACCCAGGCGTTACATCCACCAAAGACGGGAACAGCCTGGAAAGCATTGCCGAAAGCGATGCAACGTCAGGTCGAGAACGAGAACTGATCGACAGTGAAGTAAGGGGATGAGATCCAACCGGGACTGGACCCAGATCTAGAAGCGACAGCGAATCCATATCCAGAGTGATGGCGAGACTCTTGAGGTGTTTGCACCCTCTCGCCAACACAGAGAGGCTCGCCAGCGAGGTCCCAGGCTTCCAAGTCGTCCCTACATTTTCGAGGGCAGTGCGAGCTCCGAGTTGGAGTTGGTCGAGGAGTGGCCACCACTTTGTCATCTCCTCGATGGCTGAATCCGACAGGTCGAGTGGTAATGAAGAGTCGAGTATAAAAGATCTAAGGGGTAATTTCGAAAGTGGTCGAAAGTGATCTAGAGTGAAGAATTTGTCCAGAGTGTATGCGGGTATATCCTCGGAATCGTCAATGGAGAATGCATGTTCAAGAGTAAATTCATGTAGCGGGAAGGTGGTCATCGCTTTGATCAGGCCTTCAAAAGCTGATGCTGGGCAAGAACCTGTAGCGTCTATGTGGAGAGAACGAAGCATATTCGGGGGCAGCTGTTGAAGCATCAACGCTACAAGCGCAGGCGGAGCACGGATCTTCAGTTTTGCCAGTGCAGGAAAGAATGGGGCATCACAGGTGTGAGCAATTGCGGCCGACAAATAGTCGTATGATAAGCGGTCTGCGTGTACGTCGAAATTCATCAAGAGGGGAAAGGCAGACACTGTCATGAAGGACTGCTCTGTCAAGGATGAAAGATGCAGAGATAAAGAGCGTAAGGTTGTGATACTGCTGAGAGGGATGTGAAGGCATTCTGATGAATGTCCTCTGACAGACAGTTGCTCCAACGAAGAGCATCCTTTCAAAAGTGACATCATCCTATGCACGGTCGTCGGGGCCGAGCTGGATTTGGCGTAACCAACCTGCAGCGCAAGAGCCCGAAGCCGAGGAGCCAGGCTCATACGCAAAGCGACTTCCCCGGCAGCACTGCTCTCGATGCGAGCGGATTCGAAATTAGTTAGTCGGTGAAACAGGTGCATAGGAACGCTTGTCAGGTCGGCGAGTACGCGATGGCAGTGTACGATGTGTTTGACACGAACAGCATACGAGTGGAAGGCTTTAAATGCCACGTCTTGCGTCGTTGAGTCAAATCGCTATAAATAAGTCAGTAACTACTGACCCAGTAAAGTGAAAGACACGAACGATGGTAACCTTCTCCATAGAAAAACCCGGCAGAAGAGACAGCAACGGTACGGCTGACGGAAGTCGTCTCCATATGCGGTCGAGAGCAGGGTCCTTCCATGCTTGACAACACCTTGCAGCACAGCACAGTGACGGTTTTCCATGGTCCAAGACGATCTCGAATATGAGTTGGAGGATCTCATCAATGAGGAGGGCTGAATGCATCGTTTCCGCCCTCTGGTTGGAGTGAGATGAATACTTTCCGAAGAAAAGGCAAACACACCTTTATCACCTAGGTTTACCGTCCTCTGGCCTCCAGTCACTGAGCCCGCCCAGTGAGAACGTCCACGACAAACGAAAGGTATGTACTTAAAAAAGTTGATATTACCCGGGCGGTACCCAAAAATTTGTGAAGTCGGGCTCCGATTGGTTGATGATCACCACGTGACCACAGCCTCATTACGATCATAGTATTAGCTGGAACGTTGGTCCCCTCCCCTCATTACCAGGTTTTCCCGCGGAGGCGACTCTGCGGGGATGGTAACGAACCCGACAGAGTCGGTGGACCAGCTATCCTTGTGGTAAGACGAGAGATGGTTGTAATTTGATATCACAGTCAAAGAATCGTCTAGCTCCACCGTCGCATGAGCTACAATGTTGGCAAACCCGAAATACATTGTCACGTACTATAGCAGATTACGGCGTGTAATCTGACCGTTGAAAGCTACCCTGGTTGCTGTGTATCGAAAGCACTAGGAATGTCGACACCTGCTCCTCGCCAGGTATGTGGGGTAGATGATTCGAAGATGAGGCATGTTCTACAATAGAGGCATCATGGTTAATTTAAGCATGTACAGTCCAGGTGCAAGGTGGTATGATGACTTGCCTTTTCCCTGGACTTACTACACGGTATCACCTCCGTTCGCCAGAGACAACAGTCTGCGTGCGTTCATATATTTCTCGCTTGCGTTGTGACTCCTCAAAGTCTTGCTGCCTTTGCCGCATCTTTTCTCTTCTGCGTTCGTCATCGCGCAATACCCCTTGGAACATATCCTATGCACCGTAAGAATCCGCGTTCACAATAGAGAATATAATACATACATCGCGCTCTTTGGTTTGTTGGTAGTGAACGCCCCATATTATGAACGCAGAGATAGCACATGAAGTAGCCAAGGTCACCTTCGCCCTGGTCGACATTAATATCAATCGAAGGTGCAGTGATTAACCAGCTCAGCCACCGGCGAAGGGCTCGCAAAGCCACAACACAAGCAAACACAGTTTGGCCCCCTCCCGACTCCGCCAGCTTTCCGTCACTTGAACCCTACTATCTTGGCTAGGTAATCTCATGCGTGAGCCCTGAACATGGCTGCTCTGGAGGTGCGTGTAAGATGTTCGTCCTCGTCGTGTCTAACTGTCAAGATTTCAGGATTTCGAAAATACCCTCAAAGAGGTCGTCAGCGCAAAACGGCTGTCTGCCTCAAAAATGAACAGGTTGACGGAGATCGCCATGAAATCGCTCGGGGTGCGTGTACAGTCGATTTCCAGTATCGACAAAGTCTGATGGCCGGTGTTCTAGGATGACACGAAACTCGTCGCAATTCTCTACCGAACCCACAACTCCTTACCGAGTTCCGCCAAAGTGTCCAGCCTGTATGCCTTTGACGCTTTGGCTCGTGCTGCTAGGAGTTCTGTGAACAAACGTGGTGTCACGGGTGACGCCAACTCGGGAAAGGGTAATGCTGCGACGTTTCTCCTCAAGATTGAAGGCGTCTTGGACGGACTTTTCCGGGATATGGTCCTCCTGGATAACTCAGAAGCAAAGGTCAGTTATTGGAACATGCTCTTCCACGAGAATAAATCTCTGCGCTCGGTCACTAGCTTTACACGAGCAGTTTGCGTTTTCGCCGCAATCTAGCCGAACGCGCACTTTTTCTCTGACTTCTGCCACCCTATGAAGGGGTAGTTAACAAAGAACAGCCTTCTTACTTGACTCTTATCACAGGAAAAGACCAAGAAAGTTCTTGACATATGGGTCAAATCGAATACTTTTCCTTCGGCAGTGCTGACGCGACTGAGGGATATCATGTCGGACGTACGAAAAGGTGCTTATCAGAACCCAAACATGTGGCCGCTAAGTATTTCTTCTGTTTGTGTAATTCTAGCTATTTTTGCTGGCGCTCTTGCCTCCAATGAAATGAGAGTATTTACTGAAACGCTATTTGGTTTACCTTTCCGTCAGAGAACACTGTAAATCCGACACCGCCCCCCAATCCACGCGCCACGACGGAAGCGCCGGCGATAATCAGGGCACCTCAACCGCTCTCTGACCCCGTCCCCGACGTGCAGGCAGCCTTGCTTGCCTTGCTGGGCCAAGCAGTTCAGGGCCAAGCCCGACCCGCCAGGTACGCAGTTCCGTCAACTTACCTCTTGTGTCTAGTGACTCACCTCAGGAATTCTTTAGCCAAACACCACCAAACACTGACCCACAACTTCAGCCAACT
Organism: Boletus subparvulus; assembly: GCA_038092515.1. NCBI lineage: Eukaryota > Fungi > Basidiomycota > Agaricomycetes > Boletales > Boletaceae > Boletus > Boletus subparvulus. Next base: position 83,172 of record JBBPQL010000027.1, read on the forward strand.
CAATTGGCGCTGCTGCAGCAACTAGCCCTCACTGCCAAACTTGCCAATGGTTCGCCGACACCCCCTCCAGGACAGACCCCACCACCCACAGACACAAATCCTCCTCCAGTCGTGATTCCCACGCCAACGCCATCGAATTCCTCTTCGCGGCCACCCCAAACAGGACGTTTTGATGCTTCGGGGGATACACGGTACGCCCGTAACGGCTACCCAGATCGTGCGCGAGATCAACGCGATTTTCGTGACGAGCGACACTTGCGTGGTGGTGGGCGCGGTGGTTTTCGTGGTCGTGGCCGGTGGGATGATCACCACAATCATGATCGCTTCAGACATCGCGACCGGGACCGGAACCCCCCTTCGCGGCCCAGACGCAGCCGCTCGCGCAGTCCGCGCAAACATGAAGAACAACGAAACGTACGGCCATACAGTCCACCCCGCCGTCATTCGAACGACAGAGGCCCGGATCTTCAGCCTGAATTACCTACACCGCCTACTAGCACACATGGCAAAGACGAATTTGGACGGGATATCAGGGCGTCATCCATTTCACCTTCCATATCAACGTCGGTCGAAGACACGCAGGCACTAGCTCCGATGGACTCGTCTGTAGATCCTACCGCTGGGGTCCCGCCAGATTATCATATACCTGTATCTGATCAGTTGCCTTCGGTAGCTGCAAGTATATCTGCGCAGAGTACTGAAACCCATACCCCGAGCCCAACATCATCACAACAACAACCTGGTCTTGACCAATTTGATTTTGGCACGTTTGATGCTACTGCTCCGTCATCGTGGGAAGGGCTGGGAATCATGTGGCAAACCACTCACGGCTATCCGCCGTCACAGGAGGAACTCATGCACTTTGTGATGGCTGGGAGCATGGCCGTTGCCGGGATTGCGAATGGCGGGTTCAACGGAGCACAAGGAGGTCAGTGGCAACAAGGAAACTGGGAAGAGCACGGTTCACGGCCCAACGGTGGGAGGCGAGGTGGGAGGGGCAGAGGAAACTACGCGGGTGGACGAGGAGGCCACGGCAACTACCGAGATGGAGGTACAGAGCAATTTGAGCCCTCCTATGCTATTGTCCTCAATGGAGACGCCGAGCCTAATGATCAGTCGATGGCGGAGGACCCCTTGGACGAACCGAGCGAGCTGCACGATTCTACGGGCGGAAACGGTGGTGGTCAAATGCGGCGGGTTGGGGACAACTGGATGTTTGTGAGGGGTGCCGAGTCGTGAGCATAGCATATTCACACTATTTGTATAGTATCATTATTTTCACCATGGCATCGGGTACTTTTATTGTTACAGCTCTAGAATCTGATCGCCTTGCATGTGTAACAGTGTGTGACTCTCAACTCGATGCTCTCCACCGCACTCCGACGAGCAACCCGCTGGTCGCAGTGCGTCCGGCCACTCCATACCGCGTCGGCCGCATCGACCGTCAACGCGGATGAAATTGCACACTTCTCTCGTCTCTCTTCGCTCTGGTGGGACGAGCGTGGCGAGTTTGAATTACTCCATCGCATGAACCCAACCAGGGTACAATACATCCGCGAAAAACTCATCGAAATCACGCGCGAGGAAAAAGGAGAGCAAGTAGGACGCAGCATGGAGCAGAGGCGGGATGTTCTCCGGGGACTTGACGTCCTCGACGTTGGGTGTGGTGGTGGACTGCTCTCCGAAGTAAGGTCGCCTCTGGTCCATTCGTGCATAACTGAGCACCTTACAGAGCCTGGCAAGAATGGGTGCACGAACGCTGGGCATCGATGCCTCGGAATCGAACATTGGCATTGCGTCCGCGCACGCCAGCGCAGATCCACAACTGACCTCGCCGACCTCGTCTGGCGAACTCGTATACCGCTACACGTCTGCCGAGGAACTCGCCAAAGAGCCGAAACGGTATGACGTGGTGTGCTCGATGGAGGTCCTCGAGCACGTCGACAACCCTGCTGGCTTCCTCTCGACCTGTGCAGAACTCGTCAAAGTATGTACCGCTGGCACGATTGGCGCTCCGGACGTGCTGACCCCGAGTCTTTGCAGCCGGGCGGCCACCTTTTCTTGTCGACTGTTGCTCGCACGCCTCTCTCTTACCTTTTAGTTATCCTGGCAGCGGAGCACATCCTGCGAAAGGTCTCGGTTGGGACCCACACGCATTCCAAATTCATCAACCCCTCGGAACTCGTGTCGTTCTTTTCAAAGTACTCTTCACCATCCGCGAACCCGGAGGTCCCTGGAAAGCCGTGGATAACACGCACATACGATCATGGCCTCCCCACACGCACGGAGGCTGAAGTGCGAGGTCTCATCTACGTACCCTGGAGTGGTAACTGGGAACTGATGTCCCGTGGTGCGACTCAATGGGGCGCTGCAGAGTGCAATTACCTGTTCTGGGTCCGGAGGCCATCCGAATCATAATGCAATCGTCGAGCTCCAACTTTTGATTCTATAATACAGAGTGGATGCATACACACGGCAGTATTGTAGGGTGCCATTCTTTGAACGGCGACAAGGCAGAGTACTGGTGATAACAGAGACAATAACGAATGCTGAGGGTATAGTGCGACATCGCCTAGAATGTAGATAGTCCGTTGGGCCATCACAAAAGACGAAAACGAAAGAAACCAATGTCCCAAGTGGCCAAGAGGATGGCTGTGTCATTATGACATTAACCTCTCACCCCAGACAAGCCGTTGTCGATGTGCCCGGTAGGCACCGCTCATAGCGACCCAGGCAATCCACAACAGGGTCAACAAGAAGACGGCGAACGAAATCCGCATCAGTGCTTTCCATCGCCAAGAGACTGGTGCGGAAGAAGTGAAGATGATGAGTCTCCAACGTTCACGAAAGTCCGTGTTGAGCCACATCAAACTGCAAACGAGCTCTTGGGCCTGGAAACATATTTATTTCGTGCTCGAGACGTCCTGTCAGACCACGACTCACTTTTGTTCGACCAGCGTCGTACGCATGACGGATGTTGGCGACACGCGAGCGGATGCGGGGTAGTGTCGTGGAGAGATCCTGAAGAATAACCAACGAGTCTTCCAGCTCGTCTCGCAGTTTGGGTATATCCGAGTTCAAAGCTTGGTCTGCCCGTTGTACGTTCCTCTGTGCCATTTTAGGTGGGGGAGGTAAACGAACGAAAGAGCGACAATGACAGCATATCGGCACACACGTTAAGCTCTGCCAGTGCGCCTTTGATCGAAGATTCGATCGCTCTGAAATTACCCAAGTGTTCTCGCAGCTTGCTCTAAAAAAAGAATCAGTGGCGATAATAAAATAGACGGAAAAAAAAGTGCGGTTGGCTTACGTCGAGGTCCTTGATTTGAGCGTCAGACTGGACGACGCGAGACAATGTACGCTTTGCCTGGCGATCGATGCAGCGGGAATCGTCTTCCTCCATGGATGGGTATCTAGTACGCCAGTGGATGATGAGGCCCCTGACGTACGCGGGACAACTGTGGAGCATGGAAGAGACTCACAGTGCTCGCGCGAATCTGACCTTTTCCGGCTGCTGCTGAACCGCCTGAGGCCGTAACATCGATCAGCCCACGTCGAAAAAAAATAGAGGACAACGAGCAGCTGTAGGGACGTCTTTCCCCGTTGCCAAGCCCTTTAAATATTGATGGCGGCCAAAGTTTTACCAAAACGAGCCGTCACTTGCCTCGTGCTCGGGCATCAAAAATGTCGTCAATCACCTCAAATCCACGACAGAGCCTCTCCGACGCCGCACATCGCTTCTGCGATGACTTTGCACGCAAGCAGTCCATAGACACGCTCCTCACCCACTTCTCCGACACTCGTCCGTGCGAGGTGCTCGAACACGGTCTGTCCAGGTTCGCCCCTTTCCTGGGCAGTCCGCTCGGCGGTCGTGACGGCGTGCGATACTACTTTGACACCGTCGCCGCCCTGATCACCTACGAGGACATGCACTTTTCAGAGTACGTCGTCGACCCCGAGGTCAGAAAGGTGTCCGTCAAGGGCACCGCGACGTTCACCTGGATCGCCACACGCGAGAGCTGGGATGAAACGTTTTCCTATGTGTTGGACTTTGATGACCAAGATAAGATCACCCGCTATCAGATCTGGGGTGATACCGGTGCGCTGTATCTCGCCAGCCAAGGTCGTCTGGGAGAGGTGAGCGGTAGTGATGGCATCTCCTTTCACCGCAGTTTACCCCGGTCTCGCAGGTCAGAGGCCCTTCGACTTGATTGTTGGGTGTGTCCTACCCTGATCGCGTATCTGATACAGATCAAGATGAGTGTTCATGAGATATAGTTAGGATGATATGTAACACTACGTAGTAAGCTGAGTCGTTCTGTCCCAAGTGTTCGTAAGATGACATGTACAGGCTACAGTACATTACCAGATCATAAAATAGCGTGAAATATGCTCGCAAGGTCAAATTAGTTGAAACTACAACGTAGGAGGGGCGTAGATCGTCTGATCGTAAATAATGAACATCGTTATGCATGATATCATTGAAGCACACAGTTGGTATGCTTATCGCTGTTTCGTTTCTTCTGGCGGTCAGGTTCCCCGGACAAGGCGCCAGGCACAACCCTTTCGAACGCAGAACCACCGTTTGAAGTGATTTTAGAAGATGATGCACCTTCAGAGGCACGTTGGCTGGCCCGAGGCAGAGAGTCCGTATCAGGCTCCGTAAACGAAAAGAAGGATCGTCTCGGTTCATGTCGGCTGGATTGACTGTCGATGGTCTTTATGCTCTTCGGAACCGTGCTATTGCTGGACCCAGAGTGTGGTCTCTCGTTCGAGTTTACGCTGTGCCTGAACTTGAATGATTTCCGTTCTGGAGCCTTGTCTTCTGCGTTAGCTCCAGGAATTGGCGACGGAGAGGCAGAAGGATGAGCGACGGATAGAGATGAACGTGAAAACCCGAAGCCAGACATGATTTTGAACCCAGCGGGTGGCTTAGGAGGTAGCGACTGGCCGGAGGTAGGAGTGGACGAGGTGAGATCGGAGTTTGGACGTGAAGCCGGTGTGACGAATGAAACTTCTGAGGGCACCACCATGGATGTGTGTGCAGACGGGTTTGCACCATCGTGAGCGTGGTGGAACATGTTGGAATTGCCCTTCTCCGCAAACTGCGCATACAACAGGAGTTGTGATCGAAGGTCGCAGGTCGGCGCCGCGTCTGGCGTACATTTTGCATGAGCTATGAGGCTGCATCGGTCGCAGATAACCGCGTTCTTCTTCACGCTCCCAAAGCATACTCTACAAATCATCGCTGCCGTACATTCATTGAGCAGAGTGAAGCCACAGATAGAATGATTGCTTACACTTCCCAAAGATAGTCTTTACAAAGGTATGTTTTCGAGGCGAGAATGGTGTATCATCAGAGAGGGGTGATCCAAAGGAGAGGCTTTGCTGTGGCTCCTCTCTTGTAGGAGGCTCCGACGATGGCGCTTCCTTGATGGGCGCGTCGATGTGGGCGAGCACCTTGGCAACGTCTGTTTTATGAAGGTCGGTACTGACGCGGCGGAGGAAAGGGATACTATCCTGAGGACGAAGTTCCTGGTGGACAGATTAGAGATGTCACTCGCTTCGCAAGGAGGCTGTCTTACCTTGAGTGCGTCCCAATTCATCTTTAGCCATGGGTGTTCACAGAGCCTCTCTGCGTCTGGCCGCTGCAGTGGATCCTTGTGGAAGCATTGTTGCAGAAAGTCTTGGAGTGCCTCGGAACAATCATCCGGCAGGGGTGGCATCTCATCTTCGACGATTCGGAACATAACTGTCAAATCAAATCAGTCTCATCTGGGGATAAACACATGGAATGACACGCACCCGTCATGGTGTTCGCAATCTCCCCGTAGGGAGGACGGCCGGTAAGAAGCTCGATGACAGTGCACCCTAGGGACCAGATGTCTGATTTCGGCGAAGCACCCTTAAGTTCGATCACCTCGGGGGCCATCCAGTTGGGGGTGCCAGCCACGCTGTGTTCGCGCTCCATCGCCCTAAGGTTAAGAGAGACACCAAAGTCTGAAAGCTTGATATTTCCTGTCTTAGTCGTGAGGATGTTCGCAGCCTTGAGGTCGCAGTGCACAACCTGGCTTTTGTGAAGGTAGTGCAAACCCTCCAAGATTTTGACAACATAGCCGGCGACAAGGTGCTCGTTGAGCTTCCCAAACGCCTTGAGCGTCTGTCCGAGTGACCCACTTTCCGCATACCTTGACCAGGAGTCAGCGATCAGTAGTGTTAATTAAAAACGAGATTCCCTTACTCAAGGATGATGTTCAAGAATCCCTCGTCTCTCACCATACCCTCATACTTGACGATGCCAGGGTGCGACAAACTTTTCACCAAGTCGACCTCCTGCATGAGCTGCATAACTTCCTCTTCTTTCAGACCTTCCAGTCGAATACGCTTAACAGCCACCATCTGACCCGTGGTCAGGTTCAAGGCCCGGTAGACCACTCCGAATTGACCTCGACCGATACAGTTGCCCAGTTGCTAACAGCGGAGCCGCATTAGTGCACAAAAATGACATGTCTGGACACAAACTCACGAATCGGATAGCTGCTCTGCCCTCTTCTTCGACTACAATCGACTGACGTACTGTGCTACCATCCATCGACTCGCGACCCGGCAGATCACTAGCATCTCTGTTATTCAGGTATCTCGAGATCGACGATATTCCCATACCTGGAACGACGTGACCTCCCAAATTCATCGTAAGAATTCGGTCGGCTGCGTAGTCTTCCCTTCGGGTCATCAAACTCGCTGTAAAGTCGATCACGTATGCGGGAATCCAGATGATTAATGGGAATTTGCGGGGAGTCAGGGGAGGGTGACGCTCGGGCGCTGTGATCTCCAGATACCGCCCTAGGAAATGGTACCGCGAACGAACTGCCCTCCCTGTCTGGATCGTCTAGGTTACCACGTGGTACGTAGATTCCATTGCGGCGGGCGCCATTCCTAGTGCTTGGGCGGCGCAATATCACTTTGGAACCAGGAGAGCTAGGGATGGGACTATCAGGACTGGTATCACGACGTAAGATAGACTCCTTGGGCATGAGCACAGAATCTACACTATGCCTGGGACGATGGGTTGGCCGGCGCGGGGAGGATGAGATTGACTCGGTGCCATCATTGTGGCGAGAAACCCCGACGAGGTATGGTTTCCGTGCTGGAGAGGCCGAAGAAGGGCTGAAGCCGAGCGGGGATTCTTCTCGGTTGGTCTTCGCCTGGATAGGAATAGATCGGGGAGAGCTTGCTTGGAAGGCATCCATGAAGTCGTCGGGCCACTTCCCTTTCCCGAGCCGAACACGAGCTTGGTCAAGTTGATGGTCCCGTTCGCCACCACGTACGGGGGACCTGGCTCGAGCAGTCTCACGAGAGCTTGATCCACAAGCGCTGTTCTCCTCTTCCTCAAGCAGACTGACAAGGTCAGGAGTGGCGGATTCGCTGGGCCTTCGATCTCTTGTTCGGGAACCGTCCCCACTGATATTGCGCCTCCTGGCCATTTCCTCTGCCAGGGACGCGGCCACAGAACTAGCTTCTGTCCTGGTAAAGGATGGAACCTCTGAACCAAGCGATGTAGTTTCGGTGGTAACAGTCCTGATAGTGCCGAATTTGTTTTGGGCACTGCTATTGCGGCGAATGTCGAAGATACTGGAATATGCGGTGTTCTCCGTGATATTACTCGATGTTCTAGACTGTCTGAGCGGGAAATCGTGACCATAATCCCCCGGAGTAGGACTGGAGGATTGAAATTCGCGCGTTGGAAAGTGGAAGGAATTGGGATCAGGTGGAAGGCCGCCGTCACCATCATCACTATGCTTCAATTTCGAGCGAGTCCGCAGGGGTGATTTAGGAGTCGAAGTGGTCATTTTCATGGAAGGAACGTCGTCGCTTCCTGGGCCGCCATTCCGGACTGGCATGCTGACGTTACGTGCCGTACCACAAGAGGTTCCCGATTGAGGACTATCTGACCGTAACGGAGAAAGAACCGGTTCTGGTGGCGTCAAGTGTTTCCGGCCTCGAGCGGGAGATGGTGAAACTGATCGCTGCTGTATAAGATTAGGCGTTGATGAAGCGGCCCGAGAGAGGGATGGTGGGGAGTAAAGGGTATTAATAGACGCCACATCCACGGTGGCTTTATTTCCTTGACCAGATATTACTTTGCTCCGGTCCACGGCTTCCGTATCAAATAGCTTCAAGAGGGAGATAATCGCTCTTGCCACGCGACACAGGGTCTCCGGAGTTGCCTCGATAAGGTCGTCACGATAGAAGATGTCATCAGAAGGTACTCCATGAGAAGAACACGCTGCAAGGAATTTGGTAATGTTGCTGGTACGCTTGAAGCCATCTTCCCGCGGGTCAATTCTCAAAATGGCAGAAGGGGCATGTTTGTTCATCAACCTGGATGAAAAGATGTAGGTTGTTATACGTTCTGTTTCGGAAACTGTAACACTTACTGGCATAGAACCACTCCATCCCGGAGCGCTTCGCAGAAGAGTTTCCTTTCTCTCTCCTCTCCGGCGTTACTGACGACCAAAGAACTCAAACCTGTTACACCAATCTGGCTCGAGCTAGCGCCTGGCAGGGCTCCGCTCTTTCCCCAGATGCGCTCGAGTCGCACTAACGGTTGCAATCGGACCTCCACCTCGGCCCACTCTCTCGCACGCTCGCTGCGTGACAAGTGCGGCGGTGGTTTACGTAATTCCTTGCATAACAGCGAGGTCGCAGTGCGAACAAGTTCGCGTTGTTCGGGGGTTGAAGAAGAGCTAAGTGAGGTTGCAGATAAGTTGAAATTGCGATTGTGAGTATATCCGGGGGGTCTTTGCGTTGGAGAAGTAGCGCGAGATCGTGCTGTAGAAGATGGAGAGGTCGGTCGAGGAGAAGGCGATGCTGTTAGGCGTCGTTGGGTATCCATTGAACTCCGTTTGGGCGTTTCAGTAGATGGTCTACGAGGAACTTCAACTGGTGTTCTGCGGGAGCTATCTACAGATAGATGGGTTGCAGACTCGAACGATGGTCGAGGGGTATCGTCCGACAGTCGCTTATTTGTAGTGGGAGATGTTGAAGGACCCGAAGGTAGGTGGGAAGCTGAGGCGGCAACAAAGCCTTGATGAGAAGTTGGAGTCACTCGCCTCGTTGGTGTGCGAGCCTGACCAGGGCTCGCTGCACGGCTTGGTTTGGGAGACGATGGCGGGCTGTTGAGAGGAAGATGTGTTGCACTGGTGACCCCTGGCCTTTTGGCCACTGTCCCCAAGCGCCCTCTGCTGCCTGGATGTGGACTAGGAGAATCAGGCGGACTTGGCAAATCACTACTTTTTCGGGGGGTGTCGATGGAAGACCGACCACTGGGCGGAGGTGGTGTGAATATGGGAGAGGGTCTAGATTTAGCTCGTGGAGACGCTGTCCCATTTGCTAAATTGCTTCTATGTTCTCGACGAGGGGTTAGAGGTTGTGGCGCACTAATTTCCCTAATTGTAGGTTGCATAGTCGCTCGACGGGTGCGGTCGCGTGCGGTAGAACCGCTCGCAGGATTCGATGTCGGGGTAACGATCACGCCCTGCTGAGCATTTGACGGAGGTGTGGGATGCGAAGACAGATGGAGGGCAGGCGAAGATGCTGAGGCTTGTCGCAGGGAAGGGGTGATGAAGCTCGTCCAACCTGCCACGCGATGCTGACCATGCCCCTCCGCATTGTTTACATGCTCTGTTCTGACCCTACTCTGATCAGCGGAAGATACGGTCGGAGTTGAAGAGGATGTGACAGAGTTACGACCAGCCCGTCGAAGCCCTACTTTGGATTCGAGCCGCTTCAACATGCCCGACTTGTCCTTGTCATTGTCGTAGTCAGTTGTGCCGATGTCGTCAGACGATAGCTTATCTTTGTCCTTTCGTTTGGCGGAGATGGTTTGAAAGTCATCGTCAGGGGATGAGGCCTTGGCCTTGGCAGTCTTGAGACCTTGTCCAAATGAGGATCGAATGCGTTGCTTGAATGTCGTCTGTGAGGACTCGGGCGCGTCATGGTATGCTGACGGGTGAGAAGAAGGGGTGGACGACACCGGACCGCGCGAAGAAAGCACGAACGGGATGGGCTGCGATTTGAGATTGCTACGGAACTGTGAAGTCATGCGGAAGGGAGTGAAAAAATGCGGTTTAGACGAGCTAGATGGAGCGAGGATTGCCATGCATGGACCGCATGTAGCGCCACGATCAATGCAAGACTAGGGAATGTAGTAAGGACTGGGGCCAAACGGGGAAGTGGATGGAGAGTGGGAACGTGCTCGAAAACAATAGCGACGGCCTAGGGATGAGAGGTCAGTAGACTATCGCAAAGTAAACATGTCAAATAGAAGAGGAAAGGCGCAGGGAAAGCAGATGTATGTAGTAGCGGACAATGAAGGGCGGAAATTGAGGGAGGAAATGAATGCACCTAACCGGATGATGGGCCTTGATGGTCGATCTTGCACTGGTTTCTAGCCGTCGGGAACGTAAGGATTATCGGGACGAACCGGGCAGGCGGTGAACAAGGGCTAGAGGAGGGAGGAGTGAGACAAAGAGCGAAAGGGGCCTACGATGGGACGGAATGTAGGCATAGCACGGGCGGAAAAAGGATATCACTCACGGAAGCAACGTGGGCAACGAAAAGACGCCCCGGCAAAGGACATGGCCTAGTGGTAAGCGTGGGAGGTGGAGAATGCAGAGACCCTATACATACTTGCCATATGACGTCTCGGAGGCAATGCAATGTGACACGGGGATGCGTCTCGGTCGGCGAATGGTTATGACGCATGGCAACGCACAGTAGTGCCATCCCCGCCAGCAAGTCGCTGCAGCACTTTGCCCACTTCTGCTCTCTCCGACCCAGTGCCGCCGTCCCCACACATGGTCACCGAGGTCACCGATCACGATCACAAGTGGCGCACTCGCTAGCTGACCCGAGTTCGCCCCATTTGGCACGGCGCCCTCGATTGGCTTTCGAATTCTTGCAAAGTATGTAATTCAAATGGCATTACCATCAAGCCATGCGGCAGCGCACATGACACGTGAACGGTGACAGCGCAAGGGGGGAGTCAATGGCTGAATGTATGCGGTGACTTGAATGGAGCTCACTGTTGGCAACGTCGAGCTCGGTCCGCGGCTGATGAATCAAATACATTGTCGGCCCTGGGCCTTGTCCAACTTGACTCGCGGAGCACGTGTGCCACAACGGAAAGTTCGGAGTTTGAACTTGTCCTGTCCTTTGACTAAGTCGTCATGCCTGCCCGCGCACGAACGAAATCAGCGTCCAAGGAGCTCCAAACCCGCTCAAAAACAAAACCGGCGAGGACGGACGACACAGTGAGTGACATCGAAAAGGAGAACAGGTCCCGCACAGCACCCAGCAGGGCAGAGGCAGAGGCCAAGCCGACGAACACCTACTGTCTCTGCAATCAGCCCAACGATGGCTCTCCCATGGTCGGCTGCTCACAGTGTTTCGACTGGTGCGTATCCTTGCCCCCCACCCTCCATTCTCATGGGTGCAATCCCTTTTGAAACTCAGGTTTCATTTCCCGTGTGTGAAGCTCAGTGAGGAGCAGGCTGATGATCTTGGTACGTCGTCTCTTGTTGCCTTCGTCTTTTTGCTCATCACCCTTCCCTTCTTGCAGCGGTGTATATCTGTCCTACTTGTACCGAAAATACTGGTCGACGCATGATCAGTGAGTGTCACCGGTCCCCAATTGCTCTTTTTACGACACTGCGCGGCGCTCCCGCCATTGCACAATGTATATCGAGCGTATGAATTCTGTACCCCTACAACTTGTTCGCTATCCGTCGTCGTCTGAGGCACCTGTTCTCGCGCTTTCTCTGCCAGACCATCCGCCCCTCTCGCACGATGGTTGCTGTCATAACGGTCGTGTCCATGCGTCTGCAGCCCAATCGCGGCGCTCGGCATCTTCACAAGCTGAGAGGCTTACGTTTTTGCCGCGCAGCTGTGCCTGTTGAGTCTGATGATCTGGTATGAGCCCCAGTAGTTTGAGCGCCATGTACAATCGTAGACGCCTACGACCCGACTAAGTTCTCGTCGTACCGGGCTCATACGTCCAATCTTGGTTGCCCCAGCCGCCATTTTCGCTCTCCTTTGTTTCTCGTCCGCCTTCGTCGTAACTTTCCTTGGCGACGTGTGCTAACCACACCGATTCTTCGCAGTGCAGTGGGAAGGTCCGGAAGCCCATCCGGAGTTTATCGATGTCTTGCACGATGAAGACGGCTCCAATGAGCCTCTACAGCTTCCAACGCCACCCCCCGCGTTATCACCTTCAGAATCGGAGGAGGACCCTGATAGCGAAGACGAGTACGTGGCAGAACCGCAATCGGTAAAAGGGAAGAGGCCCCCTAGGGTGTGTACTCTTCTGTTGCTGTGTGATGCTTGCCTGCTGATGCACGGCATCTATAGCGTCGGACGCGCCACGTAGCTTATGCATCGGACTCAGATCATTCCGACCATGATCCAGGTATTCGCAAGTTTAGCACTCCGCTCTCAGAGGAGAAGAGAGCATCACCTGCCACCAGTAGTCATCTTAAACGCAAATCGGGCGTCTCTCATCAAGCGCGGGAGCCCAAACGCAAAAAGTCCTCAGACGCCCCTATCTCGGTAGACGATGACCCAGCCAGAAATTACTGTCTTGGAAAACTCCGAGACATGCTTCGTCCGGTGTTCCTTAGGTATCCCCACGTGGAGGTCGACGACGGATCCGGCAACAAGATCGATCTGAAAGCAGAGGATCTCACCGACGAAGACAACCAACGATTACAAAACGAAGCGGATACCTTTGCCTCGCAACTCGAGCAATGTTTGTTTGAACTCTACGGAGAACCCGACAAACATGGAAAGCAGGGCGTCGGACCCAAGTACAAGTAAGTCTCTCATTTGTGGTCCATGTCATACACTAATCGTTTTTTCATCAGAGAACGTTTTCGTATGCTTACTTTCAACCTGAGGCAGGTTGATCGTGTTGCTATTCACAAGCGCATATGCTACGCCACTATTTCTGCAAAGGAACTTTCTCAGATGAGCTCTACAGATCTGGCCAATGAGGAAACGAAGCAGTCCATTAAGCTCGCTGAAAAAGAGGCCTTAGAACATTCGATTCTCCAAAAGACGCTCATCCCTCGCGCAAAGATAACACACAAGGGTTTACAGGACATCGAGGACGTTAACGGGGACTCGGGAACCTTGTTGCGGGCGCGAGAAAAAGAGCGAGAAAAAGAAGAGGAAGAACGTTGGGAAGAGGAGCGCCGGGAGAGAGAGCGACAGGCGCGACTAAAGGCCGCCGAACAGCATCAGAGGGACAGAGCCAGTTCGATCTCACAAGGGTCGATCCCGCCTCAATCGCCAATCGCACCACAGAGTGCCACATGGGGTGGTTCCCTCCCTATGCACCACGACAGTTATTCACCTCCTACAAATGACAATATCAGACCGCCAATCCACCCGCTGTTCGCGCCATCCACCTCCCACCTCCAGACTTCTCCCGAGCCGGAGCTAGATATTGCAGATCTCATTCACTTGGACGACGAGCCCGCTCCTCAAGACACGTTTGGTGACCATCTGCCTACACCCGTTTTGGAAGCCTCTGTCGTTCCCTCGGGATCTGATCTGCCACCGCCTGCGCCACCCGAGCCTGCGCCCCCACCACCGCTGATAATTCCTCCTTCCGAACCGTCTCCTGTGATTGCCGCTTCGCCGACGCAACTCGTTAAGCCGGAAACTCCCGCGCGCGTATCCTTTGATCTAAACGCATTATGGACATCTCCGAAAACGGAGTCCGCTTCGCGAGAGATAGCTAAAGAACCAGAACCAGAACCCGAGCAGGAGCAGGAGCTCGGGAGTCATCCGATCGAAGTGGACACTATTCCCTGCGAAGCGACCGATCAAGATTTCGATATGTTCTTGGAAAAGGACCAAGACACGGACGTTGCCCAAGACGAGCGGCCTCAAGACCCTGAAGTGGCGTTTCAGGCAGCCCCACCGGTGTGGATGGGAAAGGTGAGTAATGGAGTTATTTCAGAAGGGTCAAAGTCGCTCATTTCCGTTCTAGGTTTCCATGCCTGTGGAGTCTTCCATTCCCCAGTTGGCCCCTGTTGTCGCCCGTCAGGTCGGTGGTCGGACCTTGGGTGCTGATTCCCCTCTTTGGAGGACGCTTTTCCCATCTGATACGCTCCGGATTGACGGCCGGGTGCCAACAGAAAGTTCTGCACAGTTCCTGTTGCAGACCAGACTGAATCCACAAAAGGAACTTATTGCATGCGCATTCTCTCCTGATGGAAGCGACGGTATGCTCCAAACGTTTAGCGAATTTCTATTGCATAAAAAGTAAGTCCATTGAATGACATGCAGTGGCCGTTTCATCTGACACACCTCATCTCCAGTCGTCATGGACTTGTGTTTCCATGGGGCCATCAACCCAAGGATTATCACCCCGGAAAGGAGCTTTACATGGTGCCGCTTTTGGCGAGCATGCCGTTACCGGATTTCGTTGAACTTTTGGACGAACTGCGCCTACCCAAAACTCGTCAGAATAACTACGTGATCGGTATCTGGATCCTCATTAGGGGTAAACTTGCTCCACCACCACCTGGCATGCCCCCCCTGTTGGTACCCAGTGTTCCCCAACCCCTAGCCCCCGCCCCCGCTCCATCACTCCCAGCGGCCCTCCAAGCCTACCCTCAGCTCGCCAATTCTGCGCTTGCAGCCGAAGTCGCCACGCTCACGCCGGAGCAAATCCAGGGGATTCTTCGCGCATTGTCGTCTGGGAACGGCGGTATCCCAGGTATCTCTGGTGGACTCGCCAATGCAGTGGCGAACGTCGCGCATGTACCCCATCCACCCCCACCCCCCCATCCACACCCGCCTTTACCGCCAACAGTACCGACGGCAGGTGCACCCCCTATGCCACACGGGCTACCACCACAGTGGCCAGGTTTTCCCGTTTCCGCACCGGGCGTCAACCCCGGTTTGCTGCCTGGAGCCGGTCCCGTGCCCACTCCCGGTCCAGGTCCAAGTACCACCTTCCCGCCTGGTCCACCCCCGCAGCACAGTGCGTCCGTGCTCGGTGCATCCCCGTTCATGGGCCCCCCACACACGCGAACGCCACCTCGACCGGGGATACCCTCTCCACACGGGCCCGCGGGGATACACCAGCCCCCCTCCGGTCCGCGGGCGGGTGGATATGGTCAGGGACGATACGACGACGGTCCGGGCCATCCGGACGCACGGTTCCGCGATGAGCGAGGCGAGCGACCCGGTGGGTGGCAGCCGCCAAACGGGCGCGGGAGAGGTCGGGGAAGGGGTCGTGGGCGTAGTGGCAGCGGTGGCGGCGGTGGACGCGGCGGGGGTGCAAGCGGCGGCGACTTTGTGGGGGGGCCTGTGGATGCTGGGTGGGGGCGACATCGTCCCGGTGCCCCGAGTGGTCCGGGGCAAGAGGATCGAGGGCGTTGGGATGGACCGTCGCCACCTCGACGTTGGGGTTAGAGTGGACCCCGTTTCCCCTTGCCTTGCTCTCCTTCCGCCTTTCGTCTTTTCTTCCCTCTTACGCGATCGGTGTTGGTCGTAAATTATCAATCATCTGCGTTCTTTGTTATTTCGACTTTTCTCTCTCTCACCCGGATATATTAGCTGCCTGTACGTGCTTTTCGAGTGTACTTGTACCCGTAAAACCTAGTACTCGGTCGATGATATTTCTTTCGTTGTTCTGGAATGGAAAAAAAAAAGACTTAATACGAGGCACATATACAAGTAATACGCCGACGTGCGTCGCTCTAACAAATTAAACCAATAAACGAAACGAAGATCGTGTTTGAAGTAGATTATTTCTCTAGACAATGTCATCGCCCCGGCAACCTTTGCAACTGCGCATGAAGCTGAACAAGCAAGTCCTCGATGCGCTCCTGCCGTCCCTCGATCCTCTCCATCCGTCTCATCCACTCGGCCATGCCTCCGTGCCCCTCCACGATCTCTTCCACCTGCTCCGCGGTCACAATGCCCGTCTCCTCCTCCTCGTGGTGATCGAGCGACGCAGAAAACGAACCGGCCAACGTCTCCGCGCGCGTATCCAGCGGCGGAAACGCCGGTCTCCCCGACCCAGCCGGTTTTGTCGCCCACAGCGCCTCGTTCGGGCGCTTATGCGCGGACTGCATCGACGCCAATCGGCGGCGCGTCGCGGGGCCGTAACTGACATGCGGCTGCGGCAAAAATGCCGATCCACCGCCGGCACTCGCACTGTCCGAGATAGTGTCTTCCGGCCCGGGTGCTTCGTCGAGAACGAGTGGTTGAAAGACTTGTGCGAGTGGGCTTTGGGAGACGTCGTGTTTATGGATCGAGGGGGCCAGCCGCCTGCGGAGGGAGATGGGCGCGGACGTCTGGCGGTGGTGTCCACCGTCCTGCGGCGGGGAAGGCGGACGCGGCGGTGCCTGTTGAGGTCGATGATCAGGCTCGTGTTCCTTTGGGGACGGGGGGTGCGCCGGGCGGAGAGACCGTGTGGACGGACGGCTCGATCTGCGGGATACCCGGCGCTCGAGGCCATTGCTGTGGGGGGGTTCAATGAGGATGAGATCCGGGTCGCCTTCGGTTTCTTCCATTTCGTCTTCCATGTCAAAGATCTGACCATCCCTGAGCATCGTTTGTTTGAAAAGAAACAGAACGTACGACGTCGATGTCGGCACCTGATCCTGCCAGGCCTTCGAACAAGGCTGTAGGGGGTTGGATGATCATTATCTGAGCCGCTAAATCGAACAGCGAATCCACTTACACATCCGCTTGAGCGAGCGAGGTAGGTTTTCTACAACCTTTTCAAATACGGACGAGATCGTTTCGTAAAATCCGAGAGAAGCAGTTTTCTTTGCTTGACCTGGGCCAATATGAGGGAGCGCAACTGATCGTCTGCGTTGCCGAACTCACGTTCATACCACGCGATAACGAGGAGGAAGGGGAAATTCGTAACTCTGCATCGGGATAGGTACTCAGTGACTTAGAAATGGCAAAGGTAAATGACCTTATCAGAAACACGTTCACCTTCGACCAATCAGTGGGCATGACACCAGGAAGGTGTCGACTACTTACTTTGTGGAACCATCTCGGACTCAGAACATAGCTAGCGGGAAGAAGAATGCAAACGGCGACGAGGTTAATGGGTGGTTGATAAGAAAACAGCGAATCAGCTTTGACTCTGAGGGCGTCATGTATCAGCAACCGAAGAACGAAACACGGCGCGGACGTACCCCTCGATCGTAGAGACCGCCTTCCTAAACATCGCCTAGAAATGACAAAGTGAATGAGGCAACTGGGAATCGGGAACGCGAACCAACCTCGGCGGCAGCATCCTCGCTGATTCTCGCAAATGTATTCGACAAGATCTATCCACGAATGCATCAAGGGCACCACCGACGTTACTGTTGAGTGCACTTACAGAAACGAGCACTGCGTGGCTGTATGGGGTGCCTTAAAACATTGCAATAGAATGACCACATACCAGTTAGCAGTAGTGTGTTGCTCAGGCATGCATACGTGATCATGAGGATAGGGCCAAACACGGGGTCGAACTCGCCTGCACGAATGAATACCTAGAAGGATATGTGTGCGAAAGACCGACCTGCTCTATCAAAACCACTCGCGTCGAGTCCAAACCAAAGATCAATCATCCACCACGCAATAGTGCTAAATGACAGAATATTGACACGGGTGGCACACAAGGAAACCTGAGAAATACCTTGAGGAATATCTAGAAAGACGACATAAATCGCTATAAAGCAGAAAAGGAATCGTGGAACATACCCTGCGCCTTTGCGACTCAAGCTGACCGCTAATTAGGCCGATTCAAACAGGGAGTCGAGTTACTCACGTCCACAATGCATAAAGGAAGCCGCAGAAGCAGAAGGCCGCAATGAGCATAAGGGCAACAAACTGCATCATCATGGCACGGAGAGAGAGGACCATGAGGTTATTCTTTAGCGTGACAAACGCGAGTCTGCAAGCGCTGAGGGACCGGGATGTCGACAAGGAGAAGAATCTCACCTTGGGAATAATAAACAAGCAATGACTGCGAGAAAGTCTATGCCAACGTCTCTCGCCCATCGTTCTGCAATGATGTCAACATGGTAAGAAAAGGTTAAAAGAGAGATGATTACGATGGTAGACGATGCCGTATATCCTAAATGTTGCATAGATAAAGTATGCAGTTACTGTGTCACAGAAAGCGATGAGATGGGACAGGGGGACGATGGTGAGAGATATCAGACCAAAGGCTAGATCGAAACCATTCTAGAGGACGGGGCTTAAATCAGACCGTCTTCCATGGTCTCGAGTCGAGTGCCACAAGGCTCACCCAAGTACCCTTGAAGTAGACTGTGCGAGGTAAGTTGGGTGAGAAGGAGGGGCTATGAAACTTACCCTTGATGCCATGTTCTTGCATGGCTGCGAGTCTCTCGAGGGTGAATCCGAGGGCATAGACCATGAATATTGTTTCAGCGGTGTTTATCCTATAACGTTCGTTCATCTCGATAGCTACGACGAACAATATAAAGAGGATCAAGAAGCTTGAAAGCGTTAGTGAACTGGAGGAGGAGGAGAAATGGGGTGTACTTTATATACTCCAAGACGGCACGGATAGCGGGAACCTTGAGACTAAATAGGACATTGAGAATGGATGTGGGTAAAGTAGAGAAGACGTACCGGTAGTGATCGAGAAGCGGTGCCTTGTGAGGATCGTAAAAGTGGACGGGAGTTCGTTTGTAACGCTAAAGAGGATGTGTCAAGGGAACGGGGAATTGCAGGAGGTGCCTTACGTCTGAAATGATGGCATGGCTGCTCTCGGCCTGGTAGACACACTTGCCACTAGTTGGACAGTCAGAGGGAGGGAGAGTTGGAATAGAAAGCGCATACATCCAGATTGCATGTATGACTCTCTGACACGGAGAGCTTTTTATGAAGCGGCGTGACTTTGAGATTATGGCCAATTCGATCGCGTTTCCGACGTTGTCCTCGAGGTCGTCATCGCGCAGCTGTCTGGCTTGTTCGAGAACATGGGCATCTGCGCCGGACCAGACTGGCCAGGAAGTGGTGAGGGTGCGCACGAGGTCGAGGACGCTGTTGCCGTTGTCGCGGAGGATGCGGATAGCAAGGAGTTCGCAGAGGGCTGCACGGGTTACGGAGAGGGGGCCATTTGTGAGGTTGTTCTCGTCGCGTAAGAAGTATATCCTGTTCAGGAGAAAGGCAAAGACGACGGATTTGTTTCCTGCGCGTTGAATGGCGTTGTACTTGTCCTCGAGGGGGCGGATGAGTGTGTACGTAAGGTCGGGGGCTGTGAGCTGTGGGAGGATGAGGATGACGTAGAGACAGAGCGCGCACAACGGACCGCTTCGAAAGTAAGTGGCGTGTCTGTATAAAGGTGGGTCACCAATCAGAGCAGAAAGAAGACTCTGAGACCGACCGATATAGTGCTGTACAGGGTCTGGGCGGGTCAGTCAGTCATTACTCAACTCGGCTACGCACAACAATGTCCTGCAGGGGGATGAGCACGATGACAAGCGATCAAAGCGCGACTGACTGCTCTGATTGCATGTATGATTGGCCATACGTGCACATTGCCCAGGAGAGGTTGTCGTTCCATGCAGAGCGAGATCAACCCGGACACGCGGCATCCTCCCACGCTTACCTCCACTATCTCTGGCTGGTTCAATTACACGCTCATTCGTGACGTTTGTAAGAGTCCAGGATCACGACGACTCGGACCGAACGCACAACAACGAACGTCCTTCTGATTGGAAAATCTATCTCTCCGGCTTATCGCCGCCCTCTTCGAACTCGCCTCTTCTTCGTGTTCAACACGTGTCGCTTCCAACGGACCGTCTGCATCTCTCGTCGCCCGGTCGCCGGAACCCTTATCCATTGGAGCTACGTCCATGGTCCGCATATAGGGATTTTCATTCTCTGCGGAGATGCCACGCTGTTACTTGCTGTAGGCTAGATGGGCAGTGCACCCTCAGAGTCGTGAAGTTTACTCGCTGCTGTGTGGGCTGTGTACGTGTTGCGCCCGAAGGGCTTCAACGACAATACAATCAAGCTTGGGGGTCTCCCACATACCTCGCCCTTTCCGTGTTGATGGATGCTACTACGTTTCTTACCCGTGCTCTTTTATTTCTTTGGCGTGTTCTGTGCTTCCCTTTCCTGGCTGCATTCACGCGCCAAGGCAATTTAGATGGCTCTGCCCCACAGTTTAGCCCCCAGGTACCGATGCCACATCCTCCTCGGGAGGAAGAGGAATTTGATGAGCTGGTTTTGGGAGAGTGTCCCCCCGAGTCGCCGGTTGGGAACAAAACAGAATGTATCCTCGTTACTCGTAAATTCCTCACCATGAAGTTCGTGAGCAATCGCTGATGTATGGGACAGACATGCGCGCAACCGGTGTTGCCGGGAGATTGAGGCGTATTCCTGTTGGGTTCTACGTTGTGGTAAAAACCAAAAACGGGATGAAGCGAACCTCGAACAAGCCCCCGTCGGCAGGCAAGGACATCGTCGAATGGGACGACGAGATTGTATTGTAAGTTATCATCCCCTTCACGTTACTCCCCGTTTGCCCAATGAGGTGCAAGGCCCTCAGATCCGTCATCAATGCAATCTTTCACAGTATTTGCATCATTCGAGTTGGGGCCAACACTGGGGGACGGAGAGGTTCTTTGCGAGTTCGAAATAATTGTCGCCGAGTTGCTTGATAGCCACGGACAACCTGAACGTGAGTAACACCATTTCCATTTCCCCGGGTACCTAATCATCATTGCGTAGTTCTCATATTTGTGGAGGAAAGCGATGGGGGGGTTAACGCCTCAAGCTCTTTGGAAGTCATTATCGAACGGCAACTTTATGGTCGGAACGAATACGCAGCTCCTTCGAATGTGAGCGGATTGCGTTAACTCAACGCTGAACATATACTTACTTACCTTGTGTCATTAGCCGCCAGAGCCAGATGAGATGCGCCGGCTAGGGGAATTGACGGATAGGGGACATCATGCTCTCATTCGTTATCGCGACCTTCAGGAGCGACGAGATCTCGACGAGTCTATCAGATATTTCGAACAAGCTCGAGACATGTGTCCACTGAACCACCCCAGTCGCGCCACTGTCTTGTTCAACCTAGCCACCGCCAAATTAATCTATTGTCGGGTGAACGATGGATTCTCCGATCTCGACGTACCAATCAATTTGTATCG